>WURT03161939.1:0-50187 GCA_009936505.3 Holothuria glaberrima | reverse complement strand
ACCTTGAAGGTTTTGTTTGATGGACCTGAGGTGTTCAGTTACTCGGTCAGCGAGGCGACGTTTGGTCTCTCCCACATTTCAGCAGTTACAACGTCCACAAATTAAAATGTAAACCACATTAGTGGAAGTACAGGTGAAGTGTTGGTTAACAGTAAATCTGTTACCGCTGGGACCCAAAATGTTGATGAGGGTGTTTTTGCGAACTACTGGGCATGTGTTGCATCTACTGCGATTACAGGGGAATGTTCCTGCGGTGTTTTCTGTAGGCTGTCGTGGATGGGGAGCCCGAACTAAATGATTGGCAACATTCTTTTCAACTCTGAAGGCCGTAATGGGAGGTAATGGGAGGTTGTTATATTTCGGGGTCAGCCAGACCCATCATCAGGCAAATGCAAGGATAGCTGGTAGTACAGGAGGTATATACATTGCAGCAATTGCTAGCTTGAGGAGTTTCAATAGATAAGAGACGAGTAGAAGACGGACCAATGCAATGGAAAGAAAAGTAAGTATGAATGAAAGCAGACAACATAGGCGGGATTACGCGAGGGCAAGTGGGGGCAATTGCCCCTCCACTTTTTTCCAGAACTAATAAAAATAATTTAAAAAAAAAATGAACGAAAGGAAGAGAGACCAGAGAAGATGAAAAACATTAATTTCAAGTATCAAACAATGCCAGAATTTTTTTCGGAGCGCTTCGCACACACCCCAATGAGTACTAACTGAGGGCAAATTGTTATTGAAAAGTTTGTTAGGTACATTAATTAAAATTTCTTCCAAAGCATGGATGTTGGCTCCCAGCCACACTTTGATGACATGAACTTAACCCCTGAAACAAGGGTTACTCAGAGTACCAGATGTACGTCATTACACAATCCATGCATGGTAATTGCATGCACAATTTAGAAAAGTACCTGTGAATAAGGAATCGTGATTCTCAATAACTTTTCGGCATGCTTCGTGTGAGGAAGTATGTGTCTCGTTAACACTGCTGTCCGCAGGTGAGTGAACTTCTGTGGAATTACCTCGTTACTACTTCCTGAAGGATCTGTACTTGAGTAAATCACTTTTTCCAAACCTCCTGCTGTTCACTCTCCCCACCAACTTCCACCAATCTCATACAATTGACCGAATATTACATGAAATTTGCAACCACCATAAGACCAATATCCCGTGAGCAGTTCAAATTATAACTGACAAATCTAGAAATGGTCTAGAATGGCCGCAAAAGCAATCAAATTAAAAAAAAAATATCTCTAAATGGACACTCTGTCCCCACCCTACATCTTCGCGCCATTGGCATTCGCAGTTAAAGCCTTCGCTGGACGCACCTTACGAAGATGGAGCCTCCAACAATAATTGCTTCCCTGGCATTTTTACTGCCGGTGCCCACGGACATGTCTCTGTGAGAATTACCCATAACAATATTTAATTTATTTTGAAAATTTTTATACTCCATAACTCTCAACCTTTCATCGTCCTTACAAAATTATGCTTTAAACTGTATTTTCGACATTCTCCTATTTTTCACAGTAATAAAAAACTTGTCTTAGACCATGGACAAAAATGAAACATGAAAGAGAGAATAGCCTGGCTGGGTAAAGTAGGAGAGTCTTTAATGTAATGGATAATATTGCATTCAAATATAAAAACGAAAACAGAAGACTACAATAAATGCTATTCTTCGGTGCGCTTCTCGCATACCCGTTTTAAAAGTTGTTTCATGATTACTTTCTATAGAACATCTCGCATGTTCTATATTTGTACAAACTCTTCTGTTACCATAGTATACCACCCACAAGCCAAACTTCCCTCTTTATAAACTGACTTGTAATTCTGATTAAAGCTATTCTTAGAAAGATCAAAATGTGATACTTCTGATATGTTTTAGTGCACATCCTATGAGTTCTAAGATAGCCAAATGCTTCATTCAGTGGTTTTAATTCTTTAAATACCTCGGGGATTCCGGGGCGTTGCCCCTGGACCACCAGGGAGTTGAACCTGGACCCCACTAGGGCACGAGGGCTGGCGGCCCCTGGATTCCACTCCTTCAAAGGAAGGCTGTCGCCTTCCTGTGGCGCCTTAGGTGCCGTTTGGTATTCCAACCGGGTTTGCCCCCTCACTTTCATGCACCAAATCGCCACCTCTGGCAGACAATGAGTGAAAATAAAAACAACTCTCGCTGATAGCTTGCCATGTTTCGATTAAGATCGGATCTGCATTCTTTGATGAATTAGCCTTCTTTAATCTTCCTCCCCTCTCGTTGCCGATGACAGAACAGTGATCGAGAAAACTGGGTAAAGTTTGTTGGGACCAGTTTGATGAGAATGTTAAAAAACTGGGTCCTTTTGTCCGCCGAACGAGTTCATATATGTTCATGAAACCTATCCTGTAGTCTTCTGGAAGTCTCTCCAACATAAAGTGCATAACAGTCAGGACATTAGATTTTGTAAACAACATTATTGGCAAATGTCAAACCAAACCTATCTTTAAATTTAAACATGGAAGAAATCTATGAGGAAGAATCAAGTCGTCCACGCATGCATATATTTTTTGTAACTCTTAGTCACGGACTTCTTATATATATATATATATATATATATATATATATATATATATGGTCAGAGCATATAGGCTAGGCTAACACTAATGTACGGTCACCGGGGCTAACATCCTATCCGTAAGTTGTCGCCACCGTCCGTGGAAAAAAAGTGTACCAAGATGGCCGCCTGCTATTCTCTTGTGTGTAAAAGTTTGGACTTGCTCAAGTGGCACAGTATTGACAGATTGTCTAAGAAACTTGTAATATTTTAGAAAGAATGCAAGCTCAGGTCAAATTCAGCAAAAAGGATGAAGGATTATGGCATTGTTCTTCTATTGATGTTTGTGTTTTGTCCGAAATGTTGCAGATTCATTGTCAAATTGGGCAAATTGTAGTAAGCCCTGCGGTTCGAACGGTGGCGACCGTATTAGTCACGTGATCCTGTGTCCATGTATTAAAGTCCGTGCTCTTAGTATACATAAGATCTTAAACGAACAAACCCCCCCCCCATGAACATTTGTCCCTCTAATTCGTTCTCCTGCGACACTTTCGCATCAATTCAAAACGATGTCGAAATTTTCTGCTCATGAAAGCATACATGAATGGATTAATAAGAGAATTTGCACACATATTCAAGTAGGATGCAAGAATTACCCAATCAGGAAGAGGTGTAAAAGAGTCTATTAGCATAACAATGTAATACGGTAATAAGCAAATTACGAATATTCCAACAAAAATTTGTAGTATATTCGTTGTTCTTTGAATTTTTCCCATTTCTAATCTAGCAGCTTTTTGAATTCTAACTTCTGGTTGACTCAGAGTAGTGGACAATGTTGTCTCTGCTTCTATATTTTCAAACTGATTGGTATTCTCGGTGTCGTCCGAATGTGATGTTATATCATGATTCTTCGAGGTAATGCTATTGTTTTGGTTTGAAGAAGTATCAACCTCACAAATTTCTTTCATTTGGGTGTCATACTTTTCAATTGTTGCTTTCCGAAGTTGAGTAACTACACGTACGTTAAGAACGACAAGTAAAATGAAAGGCAACAGAAAATCGGTCCACCATGATGCCAAAATGTAATCGTTTGGAAAATCTGATTCAATACAGTAAACCTGGTCAATGGAGTCATCATAAAATATTGGCAAAACGAAAATATTGAAGCATACATATAGTAAAAGGACGAACCACAAGGTAATGACGATCCAAATAGCCCGGCGGACTGTCCGCTGACGATATTTGAAGGGATTCGACACCATTTGTAGTCTATCCCAACTTATGAGTATAACTGTCCAGATAGACACTAGTGAAGCCAGGTGGTAGGTTGCAACGTTCAATTGACACCAAACACTTCCATAGAGTGGTGCTATTATCAGTCCTGATTCGTTAGACCAGGAAAAGTGAGAAATTACATCTATTCCTGTGAGAAAATCCGAAATAGAAAGATTAAAAATGAAAATGTTTGTCGGAACACTGCGAATGTCCCTATCCTGAACAAATGCTATCATTACGATAAGATTCGTCACAAGAATAGCGATTCCGAGTACGGAATAGCTGACTTGAAGAGGTACGGCTACATCAACCAGAATATAGTCAGTACTGTTGCCGTAAGTGAAATCCATTCTGCTACGAAATACTAGTTTTGAAAGACTATAATGAGTTGTAAGCTTCGTTCTTTGAATTTTACAGTACTTTGGTAGCCTTGTGTGACCAAACTTGCCCAAATATATGCCCCTCGCACTGACCCGGCCTGAAGCATGGTGACCAACTTCTAAAGAAGCGATCTCTGTAGTGAAGCAATTCATGTGCATTTTAGTTCGTACTTGAGCTAGCTTGTGTCACTTGCCGTTGCTATATTCAGAACCACATAGTATTGATCTGTAAAACTTGAGAACTAAGAAGGTTAATTACTGCTTCAACAAATAGTCAATAAACTAGGGGCAATAAGTGGTGATAACCGCGTCCAGAATTGCCGGTAACATAGTGGAACTCGTTCGAAAATACTGGTAAGGAGAATAACACTGTTTGGCATACCTTTGTCATGCAAGACAGAGTTTTCTACAAAATTGTCTATTTCTGCAAATACTGAATGACGAGTTCACTTTTGATTTAGTAAGACTGATATTTGACGATTAATTTTTATTTCAGAAGTACTGCTGCCGGATATTGCTCAGGAATTGCAGAGCAGGGAGGAGAGCTATGTAACTTCTTTGATTTGAGGTTTGTAAGAAATTTCAGCCAGAGGGTTTTTTCTACAAAAAAATGAATAACTAGGCGTGCGCATGCCCATTCAAAGCCATATAACAGTAGTTCACTGTAGAGGGCAGCTTTTGTGAAAAGTACAATATGATATTAAGGATACAAAATTTTATATGCATCTTAACAGATACACTTACGGGTATACTTTAAAGTCCACCTCCCATCTATTAGAACAGGTTTTCCTCAGGTTTTCATCATCGACTTACTTGGCAAGGCCTTTGAGTCTCCTGACCAGGGGTCACACTCACTGCAGCCCGCAGCCCATGTTTTATTCAATAAGAAACACATTTTCCCCATCCGCTAAAAAGACCTTACTGATAACATGACCATAAATACATACATCTCATCTTTGAGGAGATTTGATTCAAAATAAAATAAAAAAAAACTTCCAAAGCAACAGAAATGTCTGTCCAAGATACATAATATTAAAGTGATAATCCTAACATAATCGGACTTGAATGAATGCTATAAGAAAAGGAACGGTCCGATGATTTTTAAAGAGAGTTATGACTGCATTCCGACTTACTTTGAAAGATGAGTATATGCAAAGCAGTAAAAGATTAAGAAGTGTTTTCTTTGAAGTAAAAGTACAAACAAGTGTTTATGGGATGTGTTGTTATTGAGTTCACCTAACATGGTAAGGCCTTTTGTTTCGCAGTTCAATCCAGCTTAAGCCCGGTTATTTCTTTCTTTTTCACAAACATGAAAATGTGTACTTCATAATGTAATTAAATTAAAGAAGAAAGCAACACAGCCATTAGGTAGGCTAATAAAAAATGTAAAGAGTTTTCAAAGTGACGAATTTCCTTCAAGTTTGAATCAAAATGTGCCCAAACGTTTGCAATTTAGTCACCACCGCTACTTAGCATTACGTTTTTCCAGGATAAGGTAGATATAGCCCTTATGCATACTGACGTCACAGAACAGAAGGTTCCCCGCCCCCTTCGAGAGGTAAGCCCGTATCGTTGCAACTTACACCAACAAGTGCAGACAATTGATTTGTGTATACAGATCGGGTATGCGCGTAAGTACTAAGAACGCATACGAAGTCTACGTCGAGAGTGAAGTGTTCTTCACTGTTTACCTTCCAAAGTGACGTTTCGTGACGTCAGTGTATAAGGTCTATATGTAATATGTCCCTCCAACGATCATAACCTGTACCAATGTCCGCAAATGCTTTAGCATGTAATCTAAAGTATTTACTGTCACGTCGAAAACACGTGCCTTGTAAACGGATATGTCGGGGCGTTCAAGCCCTGCTGAAGACTCTGGGCAACTCTAGTTTGCTGTAAATTTCAATTAAGGGTTTATGCAGTTGCTCTTATTTCATTTTCAGAATATTAATGTTGCGCCCCAGGTAGCAAACCTATATGGGCCTCATATTGATGAATCCATATGGAGCACATTAAATTTTGCACGCAAGATTCATAACGGGCCCATGTGGGGCAGTTGCTCACATGGGCTCCAGAGCTAACCCATATGGGTCATATTGACCATATGGGCTGACCGATGTGACCCCTTATTAATCTTTGGTGCAAACGCATATGGGCCCCATGTGGGTTCCATATGAAGCCCCTAAAGGGCGGGTCACACTACAGCGATTTCCAATCCGAAATCAGATCCGAATTTTTCTAAATCGAACCAATAGTCTTTTATTCAGACTTTGTTCTAAGGATAGTCACGCTATATGGATAACTGATCCTAGTTTGTCTAACGGTTAACTATTCTGCTACCATTTTATAACTTATAACGCTAAACAGCGGTATTTGTTCGAAAATCAATCCGATTTTTGCACGCGTGTCCGATAAAAGCTTGCTGCCGATGTAGCGTCACAAAATAATTAGTTTACACTTCATTTTCGTAGTCCTCTGATACAAATCATATATTTAAACAGGGTGGCAAATTTTGGCTCATTTTCGACCAGGGATGGAGAAGATTTTAACCAAAACGCACAAAAATCGGACCTTAATCCTAGTATCCGAAATCGCTCTAGTGTGACCTGCGCTTAAGGATCCCATATGGTAATGTTAGCTAGGGCATACTTTTTCGTGACACACCTTTTTTAGGACTGTTCATAATACTCGATCATTGTGAATTTATACTGGAGCTTTATGATTTACATTATATGTATACCCGTATGGTTGCGAGTGCGTCGTCTTCACTTGCAGTTCTGGTGGATTCCTTGGCCCTTAATTAACTTGTTCCGAACCTCAAACGTGAAACTGAGAACGCACTTTATGAACTTGTTGCAAACGGTAAATTGCAAGTGCACCATTTTTTAATGTCATATAACACAACTGGGCAACTATAATTGTCTAGAAACATCTGTCCTCAAGAAAAGGTGTCATTTTTTTCTTTTGTGCACACTGGACATATTTCAAGTAGCTTTGAATGGAGGCATGCACTGAACGTTAATACCCTTCACACTGGACCCCTCCCCCCACATCCCCGCATTTGTTTATATTTTTAAGTGACCTCATATCCATTTAGTGATGGACAACGGTTGAATCTACGTGTGACTTTTGCTTTTCAAACAGGTGTTTTCTTGGTAATGTCTACTGCATTTCTATGTAGCTGTGGTGCATTAATGCTAATGATATCCTAGAGAGTTACTAACGACTCGAACAAGAACTTTACAGTTTAGGCTACAGATAAGCTACCTAGGTAGTAGGAGTATCATGTTTTCATGCTATTTTAATTTAGAGTCATGGCAGATAAAGAAGCCCTAATTTCGTGTCATGTTAGTCTTGGGACCAGACTGGAAAAGTTTCCCAACTTACTTCTGGTCCCTCTCCCTTCTCACCCCCACAGTTCTGTTAGTACTTACTTTGCTATGATCTTATTATTAATTTGCTCAGTTAACTACCGTTATTTTACTGTCTTAATATGTAATATTTATTATTTGATCACTATACATATTAATCAATCTGTAAAAATTTTGTCATGAGAAGGAAGGAAATAAACTTAAATGTTTCAAAGCAGATGGTTTTAGACGTTTCTTGTTTGCTTGGTTTGGTATACTGATTTCTAGCGACTTGGTTCTACATACATGCTTAGCATAGACATAAGGATATTCGTTGTGAGCACCTACCATAGGAAAACACCTTTTAGAATATTTGTTACAAGATTTAAAGGTTCGTGTTCACGATCATCCATTTGTCCATAAACACCGTCAAGCAAATGCATGACATTGTTTCACAGATTCCTTCTCGGAGTTTGCAGCCCCTTGTACTATATGCGCAATGCTTATGTGCCTTATAATTAAGTCCCAAACTGCTCGACTTGAAATTTCCTAAATTATTGATTTTTCCTTAATTACCCTATGATCGAGTTATACGTTAGTTTAGGCGATGATTTTTCTTACTAGGACCATGCAGTATAAGCAAATGATGAGTAGTCCGATACGTTTTCAAATGTTTTTATCCTTATTTTTTTTGGAAAGATGAAATATGCAGGTAAAAATTTGAACACCATCATACACCATTGGACGTTGTTCTAATATTTTGCGAAGCTCGTCCACACGACCATACATTTGTCCGTAAACATCGTCATATACATGTATGATGAAGTTTTATTAACAAATGTATGGTCGTCTGATCGTGTAGACCGGGCTCTACGAAGTTTTGCCGTAGCCTATTCGTATATGAACAGAGCGCCATCACCTGAGACAACGCGGGATGCTTCCCTGACAAGTATTGATATTTCAATAAGGGCGGTAGCGCAGGACGTTCTTGGTTCCCGGATGGATGCCTGAGATTTATTAGGATGATGGTCCAAAAATGTTGCCGACCGCGGATGTAAAACGCTACTAACATTTACTTTCAACGTTCGACGCATCTATCGTACGTATGCTACTTTTCTAATTATAAACTTCCTTCAGGGCTATGAAAATATCACTCCAAAGCCCCAAGCAACCCTTCCTATGGTCCATCCTACAAACCCACTGGCGACTTAAATCATCAAATCTTCTTGCTGCTAGCAGTCCGAGACAGGCCGTAATAAAGAAAAATATGTGAACTTTTGACCACTTTCGATCAGCGGCGTGGATCCATCTCCAAAAGTGGGGGGGGGGGCTTTCAACCATTTGCCAATCGCTGTCCTGTGGGAAGGGTCTAAGGGGAGGGGTTCCCCATCCCCTTTGGAAAATTTTTGCCCACGTAAGGTGGACTAGATGCAAAATGATGCTACATTGGTGCTAAATTTGAACTGAATATATCACCAAGAATATCTACTTTTTTAGGAAGTTTTCTTTTTCATTTTGCTTGCTTGAATTTTTTACTCAATCCATGGGGTAAATCAGAACTACATTTCGTGATGTGGGTGAACTGACAGTAATTTTTTAGACTTTTCTCCATTTACGAATTGCTGTCCTGGGTAGAGGGGGTGTCCCCCTCCCCTTTGAAGAAAAAATGAAATTGGAAGGTATGGCAAATGGTGCCATATTTGGGCGACATTCATCTTTTAATATGAAGTGTCAATTTCTTAATCACAGTTTTAGTTTTCATCATTTTTGAAAAAGTGGGAGGACTTTTTGGCAATGTCCCCCTTCCAAAAAAGTGAGGGAACGCGTCCCCCGTCCCCCATGATCCACGCCCATGCTTTCGGTTGTCTGTTGAGTGCGCTTCCAATAGCGTGCCAATTCCAGTGGAAGATAGTTGCTTCATCAGTTGTAGTATGCCTCATCCTAATGTCAAAAGTTTTGCTAATATCTCACAGCTACCAATGGCTTTACCCCTGGCTCCCTACCAGATCGTTTACCCTAGACCAGGATTCCCTGGTGTAATCCCGCCCGGGCCACATTTCCATCAGTTTATGCTTTATCACTATTGTAGTAGCCAGCAGGGGCGAATCCAGGGTGTGGAGAAAATTCATTCTGAGATCGCGTAAGAGCACTGCAAGTGCCTGCACAGCACCCAGTGACGATTCTAGGGGTTTTAAATTTGGGTGGTGATTTCTCAATGGGTCACCTTTCGGGAACATAATCGACCTTAGCCCCACCAGAGATGAGGCCGAGAAAATGTGGCCTTCTAAACGCGCTTGACAGTAGAAAAGCGCACTCTAAAACGCAAATTTGCAACCGTGGTTCCTCGTCTCCCACAGTTGTGTCGCCTATACAGCTGTATGGGGAGAAAATTTGGCATTATAGGAAATTGCACGCTTTAAACACGAATTTGTTATTAGACGTCTGCGTCTAACATTTGTTTCGGTCACCAGTGCGGGCGAAAAATTGGTATCCCAAACAGTCTAGATTAGGGAAAATTTTACCTTAAGCATTAATTTATAACTAGACTTTTGGGTCCACCATGTGTGAATCACCAGTTGTCCTATGGTAGAAAATGTGGCCCTCAAATGCTCTAGATTCATAGGCGTACGGGACTCTTCCAATTTGGGGGGGAGGGGGGCAGAAAATTTTTGCCTGAATCTCAAAAAAGTTGCCCCAAGTCAAGGACGTGGATCCATCTCCAAAACAGGGGGATTTTAACCATTTGCGAATCGCCGTCCTAGGGGAGGGGTCTAAGGGGAGGGGGTGCGCTTTGGAAAATTTTTGCACACGTAAGGTGGGATAGATGCAAAATGATGCTACATTTATTGCTAAGTTTGTGTTGGATATATTTCTAAGAATTTCTACTTTTTTAGGAAATGTTTTCATGTTGCTTGTTTAAGTTGATTTTTTACTTAGTTCTTGGGGTAAATCAGAACCACACTGCACGAAGTAAGTGGACAGTAAATTGTTAGACTACATATAAAATTAGCAAGTTTACTCATATCTTGAAATTTTGAAATGGAAGGGATAACTTTTTTCGGGAATTCGATCGAAAATTCGGGAACTCAGTAGAAATTTGGGCAATCTTTTCACTTTTTCTTCATCTCTGCCGAAATTTCACCTATTCTTTGCCCGAATTTTGGTCATTTTTTTTTTACCCGAATTTTCGACCTCAGAAAATTTTTGGGGGGCAGCATGCCCCCCGCCTCGTACGCCTATGTCTAGATTGCACTCAGAAAATTCGACTTAAAAACATTTTCTGGCTCCTCAAATCTTTCTCTGGCAGCATTAATGGTCGTCGCTGGCCGCAAATGACCTTCGGGCCATCACTTGAGAATCTAGGCTCTAGACCCCACCAGAGGCCCGTTGAAGGGTAAATAGGCCCCATCCCTGGGGGATTCTTCTAACTCTAGCTGCATTATTGGGACCATTCTGTTCAGTCACTTATTCTGTAACATTTCACCCCGGATACTTGAACGTATAGAACAAACGTGTTTGTAAAGCAAATAACACCCGCCCACACTTTAAAGCCTCCCACGTTTCTGACCTGCGACCACGTCAGTAAAAGTTGGTGTCAAAATGTCAGTCGGTCTCAAAATTAATCCTGCTTCCCCTTGAAAAAAGTGTGTAACAAGCCTCCCCCCCCCCTCCATTCCGGACAGGAAATAATGAACTGGGCTTTCTGCTGTTTGAAAACTAACTGATAGTTCCTTTGCAATTAACATTAAAGGCCAACTGCAAAGAGAGGAACATAATCCAGTAAGGCAGGTAGCGTAGGGGTCAATTCCACACAACTAGAAAGGGTCATTTTACCCCACCACCTCCCCCCGCCCACGACACGCAGACAATGCTTCCTTGGCGTCTCCATCTTTCCGCGATATTTTACTCGAGGACCCTCCTAGCTGAAGAAAATCAGTCAATAGATCAGTCAAGAGATACAAGGGATACAAGAGATACAAGGTATTTGGTACAGTTTTACTGCAACAACTCATTTTAAAAACATACACATGAACAATCAGTACAGGTCCTGGTCAATGTTTTCACATTACAAGTACCGCTCTTCTGCATTGTTACATTCCAAATTTTAATCTTTCAGTGCGATGCCCTTTTAATCGAAAATACATCCTTTTAAAATTGGGAAATTATAAACCTACGACCCGACAAGTATCAGATCTTCTAGGATTTGCGAGGAAGTCTTCTGTCATATGAAATTATTTGCATTTAATATAGTGTGAAAACATACTCTCAAAACAATCTAGTCAGTAGGAGCACGAAGCGGAACATCGTCAAATATTTGACTACATTTGGTTCAAAATAGGGTAGATGTGGTTTTTAATTAAACATCTGAATCCATTGCGGTAATTTTCTGGGAGACAATATTCAGCCAAATATAGACAAGGTTCCACTTCGCGCTCTAACTCAGTCAATTTTTGTAAAAATTGAATAAGTTTTTTAAAGGCATATTTAGCATTTTCTTGCCATCAAAATTTACAACTTCATTCGGTTTTACCTTGTTTCTGTATTAAGCCAATTTTCCCCCTAACTACACTTTCCCCCTAACGTTGACATTTTAAGCAAAAATTTCCCCTTATTCCACAATTGGGTATATATATATATATATACTAAAAGTGGAATTCGCGTGTACTCCCATATACAACATAAACAAGAAAAGAGACATGAAACATGTCATTGTTGACAAAAAGAGTACAGTAAAGTATATTATCGAAACGAAATTTTCGACTCCCCTGGAGTCTTCTTCAGCGTGTAATGACAACAATGATGTAAACGCATTGAACTACTGAGCCAATAGTTCAATGCGTTTACATCATTGTTGTCATTACACGCTGAAGAAGTTGCTTTTTTATGTCATACTTCAAGGACTCAAAGAACGCCAACCTCACTGATTAATTTAATACTATTTAGGTGCTCCTCCCATAACTTGAGACGTCAGATTGCCGGTTGCCAAGTTTACAAGCCAATCATTACGGCAGCGTGCAAATATTTCCATTTTCAAGTACATTTCAACGAGTTAGCAAATTTTGACACGAACATGTATGATATCATCGGCACCAAAACCTCACACTTGTTTACATAAATCGGTTAATATTTACCACGAAAAAACTCTTTGCTGGCATGTGTGTTACACGTAAACGAAAAGTACACCTAGATCTTCTATATAAATATTCCACAACGTTTTACGTCTTCTCTATTGCGGTTTCCGGTCTCTAAAATAAAAAATGATGAGTTTGAATAAAAATGAATCCTTAGGTAGAAGACTGCAATAACTGTCTTTTCGTTAAGGTATAAGAAATTTACAAAATAACATTAAAGTCCTGCGTAGAGGACTTGAGTCGCCATCAGTGACCCTAGAAAACTAAGAATACACGCGGAAACAACGACAGCTACTGTGCTGTCGACAGCTTGTACTATACTACCCATGCACAGCGACAGGAAAAATTGTGCTACGAAGACCATACTTTGCACCACGGCGACGTCGGTGCCGAGTCCACGGATTTGATCGCCGTGTCGTGGTCTACTGTGTTCCGGGTAATCCCTCTTTGAGTCATCATTTATGTCTTCGTACCCAGCCTTCGCTTTGGAAAACTGTCAGAGTAAAAGGAAAGGAAAAGATTTTAAGGAAGATGTGTAATCAGTGAAGGTAGGAAGTTTCCAGTCTTTTAAGGCCCGTAGGCAAGGGGGCAGTGGCAGCCCCCTTGAAAAATCCCCCTCCTATTTAAAATTACCGTTGCCTTAATGCATCTCAGCATAGCTCGAAAATATTTCGCCTTTGAAAGCTATCTGGCCCCTTTTCAAAACCTTGTCTGCTTACGGGGGTATCACTACCAGCTGACCTACTTAGACATTCGTGTTAGATACTTAAAGAAAGAATGCAATAACCAGAGCGTATCTAATGCCTTGTAATTGACATATCACTTATTAGACTACTGTATGTGAAAAGAGCGTGAACATCCAGTTGTTTTGTACTGATTTTTATTTTGCCCTTTCGCGTTGGCAATATTTGCTTTGGTATGCACTCAATTAAAATGTTAAAATGATAGCAGCTTTGATTATCATGGTGTTCAGATAAATCCAAGTTACATTTTTAAATGGCAGAATGCTATACGATACTAACATGTGCGTCAAAGGTTGGATACAGTTGTCCCCCATTCGGCTAGAGTATTCCTCGGCTATATTTGAGAGAACTATATATTATTCTCAGCCAAACATGCCATGAAATTTCGGGCAAAGAGCGCTTGCGGGTTCCCCAACTGAAGGTAGTCTCATACACTTTTACACCCTGAATTACCCCAAAGAAACAAACCCCTAGCCCCATCATTCGGTAAGTAAACCCTAATGAAGGCCTGTTTCCTTTATTTATTCATTCTTAAATAAAAAAAATAAAGGGGCAGGGGTGGCGTCAGGTGGGGCGGGGCCAGGGCCCCACCGTTGGGGAAGGCTGGCCCCACCGTCGGGGAATTTTAAAGTTTCGTCGGGGAGCCTTCGTCGATACGATAAAGTATGCAGTCCTCGACGGTGACTAGTCACCCAGACGGTGTACCTGTTTTTTTTTTTTTGTTTTTTTTTGCTCTCAAGAGGACAATTCTCTTTTAAGAACCCAAACTTTTCCGCGCGCTACGCGCACTGTAGGGTCGCTCCAGTTTCTTCAATAGTTCTATTCCACAAACTAGAGAGTACATGTCCTGCCCACCTTTCCAAGTAACATGTAGACAGAATACACAGTTTATGTAGAGGTTGTAAATTTCATTCCATATCGCAAGGCCTAGTTGCTCTTCTCTTGTGTGTGTCATACGGTACGGTCATTTGATGAGCGATTCACGGAGCAAAGTTCGGCTATTTCATAGGGTAGTCCAGGTGTTTTCGATACAGTGCATGTTATTTACAATACAGATTTTCTTTTTTTTTTCATTTTTCTTCTGAATTACATAATTTTTGTGTAAGTCTACCAAAAATTGTCACGGGCTTCGCGGGCCTTGGAATTTAACGATTCATATTTTAAGATCACTAGCAGTGCGCCACTCGGCTCTTGAAGTATTAAATGAAAAATATGCCCTGCAATAGCATGGGATAGTTAGGGTCCTTTATATCCCCTTCTCAACACCCTCTCGACGTAGGGGCTGTCGAAACTTGGGGTCACTGGCATGGCCCGGCCCCCTCTCGGTTAAATTATGTTGCCACACATGGTCGGTTTACTTATTTTGGTTAAAAGGGTCAATTCTGCGATAAAACCTAACTTTTTCCGTACGGTACGCTTTGCCACTCTTCCACAGTTCTGTTACTTATAGTTAAATAGAGTACAAACCCTCTTCACATTTTCAAGTAACTTAATAAGTAGAATACATGGATTTTTGTAAATGTCGGGAATTTCATCTCATTTTGCTAAACCTAGTTAATGCTCTTTTGTGCCTGTCGTGTGGTATGGTTAGTGACCCAAGGAGGGAAGTACAATGTAAATTATGCCCTACAGGGCCCAACTTTCTTAGTTTACAATTGACCTATATAAGCTTTGAATAAATATATTCTTTTTAGTGTACGCTTACCCAAAACTTTTCGCGGGCTTAGCGCGCTTCGCAATTTCACAGTTTAAATTCCGGGGAAAAGATTAAATCAGTGCGAAACTATGTTCCTCTAGGAAATAAAAACTTTATGTAATAAATGCGCTGCTATGGCATGGTATAGTACGGGGGTTTCCTTCAAATCCCCTTAACCAACCCCTCGACGGCATCAGGGCTGTCGGGGTTTAGAGTCGCTGCCCCTAGCCTGTCGGGGAGTCTGCCCCCACCTCCGTCGGGCAAATCCTGGCGCCACCCCTGTCAACGGGAAATGACCCTTATTCTTGTACGGAACGCCAAAAGTATAGAGAAAGACAGTACATACATGCTGAAATGGTTAAACAAAATAAGTTCCTTTACCATAAACGAAGTTCTTGTTTAAAAGGTATGACAAGTTGATTACAATCTTTTATAGTCAAAATTATATCTTTGTCACTCATGAAAATGAATACGTGTTGAGTTTTTAATTATGTTATTGATATACAGTATGTAAAATTTACGTCAGCCGTAAATATCGAAAAACATTATTCTCTGCATGTTAACGATTGCATTCAGTTTAGTTTTATCTCGTTTTCAAGTAGGACGATTTCCAGATTTGTGTTGTTATGCAAATGAGCTTTGCCCAGGGTTAAATTCCATTTGGACCATTTGCCCAAAACGCATTCTACTCGAATGGTCTTGAATGGTTTCAAGTGGTTTTTAAATGGTTATAAATGGTGCCAACTGGTCTTAAACATGCAAATGGTAATCTCAACTGGTTTTCTAACTGGTTTCAAATGGTAATAAATGGTTTTGAATGGAAAATTGACCAAAACACAGTCTAAACCATTTGGAACCTGAATGGGTATCATGGACATCTTCGCCAAATTCCACACCGATTTTCCCTTTTTAAGTTAGTTTTTATGCAAAATCATCTACAGTGGTATTTTGTAGCAAATATCCTGTTACAACTGTAAGAAATCGTTCTTCCAAAGAATTCGGATAGATGTTCACTTTGGACGTAACATCCACAAATATGATTCCCTTTAGTCATCACCTCTTGAAACCAAGGACAAATAGATTTGTCCTGAATTCAAAGGAGCAAGCTCTCTAGTGAGAAATAAGGTGCATGATGGGAAATCTGTGATGTCATCTGAGCACATTTATTAGCAAGCTTCTACATTTCTTTATTCATAGGTATCTGGGGGATTTGTTTTGGAAGTTTAAATTGTCTTGTTAAAAAATATCACTGCCACCCACCAAACTGAAAATTATCCGACGAGTAATTAAATGATAATTTAAAAGTGGGTTAACAAGAGAAATAGTAATGCTTTGCAAATTTCACATCATAGTTTTTGCATTGGTAACGTGATACTCCAGAAAACGTCAAATTTTGAAGGGTGTGAAGGGGTACATCTTGAGAAATTCAAAAGATATTGAAATATTTTTTCAATGGAATTTTCACTGCGGGATTTTATTCTTTAACTGATCGGTAAAAGCAGCTCCTTTTAGTGGCATGTCACCATAACTATAACCTTACATCATGCTCACATTATTCTCACATTATGCTTACATTATGCTCACCACTTCTCATCTTCAGGCAAAACGTATTTCATCATATAACTTTTACATTTAGCCTTCTTGTGTGAACACAATTTCCCAGACACGAGCACAACAGTCTCATGTACAAGTATGAATACAATGACACGAGTACAAGTATACGGGTGCAAAGTCAAGTCATTAGTTCTTGTAGGAATATGGGTGAAGAGTACGAATATGAACACAGGAAAATGTACTCAAGTACGAGTACCATGATGGTAACCACAAAATTTTAGCTATGCCGTTCCTACAGAAAGGCAACGGTAGTAGTATTTAACAAAAAAAGTATACTTGGGCGAGAAAGGTAGTCTTTTCCACCCTGATCAGACTACCCTTCCCGGGGGACGCTTATGAATACCAAAATGTACTCGAGTACTCTGAGTATGCCGCTTACCGTATCCGTTGAATGATATCTAGCCAGCAAGATAAATGGTAAAGTGAAGAGGGTCGAGTACTGAACACCAGCACTGGCAGAAAATATGAAGATGGCCCACTTCGTGCGTATTAACGCAAGGCATGCCATGCAGGCCGAATACACAAGGTGGTTACACACGTAGATTGGTTTAGCACCTGGGTAGAAAATTTTGTTTTTACAAATTGATTACACGGAAAAATCATGTTGTAAATATTTTTGGTGTTGGGTTAAACTTATGTGTAGTGGTGTATATTACCAAATGATGAGAGGAAACAATGAATATGATTTATAAAATAAATGAACACTAACCAATTGAGGAATCTTGATCTCTTAAAATTTTAACAATGCCTTGTCTTACAATGATTAGTATGGGTATATTTTAAAGAAACGCCAACGTAAACAAATGCAGTGAATAACATGTTATGTGACCATTTTGGTCAGGTTTTATTATCATACCGCAAGACCGTCAAATGAAAATCAATTAAAAACCCCATATCACTTTCAATTTTTTCGGCTTGGCAGCTACCACTAACTCTCTGGTCAGACAAACAGGCAGGCAGACAGACAGACAGACAGACAGACAGACAGACAGACAAATAGAAAGAAATGCAGACGATGTCGTTATCGTTTTTCTTTGACAATAACAGAGGTAACAGAATCAACGTGGTATTCAAGCTAAATTTCGCAGAACTAAATGTCATAGGCTTAAGGGATATTTTTATTCTCCGGGGATTGAACTATTTTGGCCAGAAAAGCCTTGACTGCCTTACAAAATTGCCTGATTTCTTCCAAAATTCCTCTCGAGATATAGGTTTTACCGTACTTTCTGGTCATCCGCATCCCCCTCCCTCCTCGGGCGCCCGTGACTGGTATGCCCATGCGAACTGTTAAGTAATATGAGACTTTTTTGTTGGCCTACAGACAGGAAACTAATCATTTTTCAAACACAGAGAGATGCATAAAATTCGCTGACTGCGGAGGACGTGATTGCAACCTTTTGACCTCCGTTATCTGATTATTAGTAATTTTTGCCTGTGTGTAGTTGATGAGATAGTGTTCTTGTGCGACTTCCTAATTTGCGCGTGGTGTGTTATTTGCACGTGTACTTGACTTTGGGCTTAATCACCGCTCCTGAGTGAAGAATAGCCTTGGTATTCAAGTAAAAGTACTGGGCTAAAGTTAAAGGGATGGCGTAATATTGAACAGTCGATATATTCGACTGCAGATAATGCAATATATCCGTCTATTGTAGGCGTCAAAATCATAAAACAAGTACAATTGTACGTTTATACAGTCAAAAGCGATCGGCTAGACTGTACTAGGATTTACCTCACTAGAGGCATGAAACATTTTTTTTTCGTTGAGGTGAAATTTTAATTACAATAAAAGGTGGTAGAGGAATATTCTAAACCCCATCTAAATTCCTCATCTTTATAACTTTTCGGAGCCATCACAAGGGGACGAAAAGTTGTTCTTGTTAAATCTCCCTTCATGATATCACACCTTCTTCACTAGTTGTTATGTTTTCTTTTACATTTATTTTTCAGTTGTTTTTAATGCTCAGCTTCCAGTAAGAAGATGATTTCAAAAGTAAACAGATTTCAGGAATGAATATTTCAAAAATAAATAGAGTTGAAATTTTGTAATATGATACCAAAAACTCATTCTATTCTTGAAGTTAGAAAAAAAACCAGTTGAAAAAATACAGAGATATCTCAGACTTGATAAAAGTCGGCAAGTTTGGAAAATGGCTTTGGTTTCCATGAAAATGTTTAAAATGGTGACATCTCTACATCCAAACAAGATAATGAAGATGACGATTTTGCATTGGGGTCAAAAGTTTGTCCTCCTTTTGTTTATTTTATTAAAATTAATTAGTTTTTATCTCCTTGTATTGTAATGAGTTGTGACACTTTAAAATTTTCTTTTATCAATCCAATTATATTGGACATTTCGTCAAAACAAATTTCTAGGAAAGAACCTTCTTTTCACAATTTCATTGAGTTACATTGAATGACTGCAATTCACTATGCGAATGGGTGTACCTTTAAAATAGTAATTGCCGATTGTTGCCTAGAGAGGTTTAACTGCAGCCCACTACCTCGTGTAGGAGCAGGTGAAATCTGCACAAACTTACGTCAATAGTGAGAAAGGACTGGGAAGACTCGTTAGATAAAATCGAATAACAGATTTTTCTCCCCGACTGCCACCAACGTGGCAGATGCCTTCTAATTACTGTAGGCTAGTTAAATTTTCCGCGCGAAGGCAAACATATCAAAGAAGTTTTTTTTTTAATTTCTTTTTTATGTACTTTTAAATTAAAAAATCAAGCTCAGGCAGTCTTTCAGAGACACGGTTTTTTCTTCAGATAACTTTGCATGAATTTTCAGATTTTTCGCTTTACATATAACATGAATATCAAATGACTTAAAAGAAAAATCCCAAAACAATTTCATCTGGCTTGGAAAGGAATCTAGCCTTCGGATAAATGCGCATACGAACTTGAGCGTTAAATAAGCTTCATTTCACGTAATAACTTCTTTAGATGGCCGAAGGAAAAACTGGTCGTTTTACATGTAGGTACAGATATTTGTATAACTACTATGTACTTTGAATTTTGCACAGGTTTCATGCAGAAGACCTACTGGGCATAAGATATATGAAATACGTGGAAATAAATGACCATGCATGTGAGCGATGTAAATCTGAAATACACACATGCATCAATAATTCAGTGAACGAAGCATGGTTTCTGTAGAAGGAAATAGTACACTGGCACATTTACCGTGAGTCTGTGGAAACGGATATTTGCCACATTAACCCCCCCCCCCTCCCCTTATTCTCCTAAAAGAATCGATCTCCTGTCGTTATTTCTGTATACAATTAAATCTTTCTTAAAAGTTCATGAAGAATCTTTGCTCTTAAAATTACCCTGATTTGCCAATGTAAGTTCAATTTGTCTAACGGATTCATTAACAGTTTCCAGCTGGGAGAGAAACTATATTTTAGACAGTTTTGACATTTCCCACATATTGCACATGCTTTAACAACTATTTTGAGAAGAAATAATATAATCAGTCAACCAATCAAATTCTGAAATGTCTGTTAAGCCACTCAGGCTGATAAAAGTGTCCACAGGTTTCCTTGGGAGTTATTAATTAAGTGTGGGAGCACTTCAGCTTCGACAGACCCTTTTTATCGGGCGCGGTTTTCAAAGTCATTAAGGGGCTTCAATGTAAAGCTCTCAAAACGGAGAGTCACTGTCATTTGACCCGTAGCGCACCCGGGAATGTTTTGCCAAAACTACCCCATCCCCATTACCGGAATTGACACTTCCACAGTCTTGTCAATTCTTTGCACATATACGGCATATTAGTAAGCACAAGTACATTCAGTTTTGTGCACTCCAAAAGTATAGCCCTCGGGTTCGGGAAATTTCCCTGTGCCCCACAAATCCGATCCTTAAAGTCTCCTCATGATAGTACCTCAATGTGATAACATCTAATACCCTTGAAAAAGGGCATCCCACGAATGGGTTACTCTCTCATGTATTTAACAAATTACATGATGTGCGACTGTGTGCACACGTCATCTTAATCTATGTTACTGCGGGGTTCCCTTCACCGGGGTTGGCGCTAGCTCAGAAATTCTGAGAGGGATTTTCCCTCCTTAGCTCCATAAAAAAGAGCGATGTCAGATTTTTGAGAGGGATCATTCGGGAACAGAGTGACAAATTTCAAACTTTGTTTGCGCGACTTTCCCTCTCGATCCTTGTGTAGTTTGCGGAAATCCACTTGCCGATGAGCAATCGCGCTGTCTAGCGCCAACCCTACCCTTCACCCAGGCAAGGATCCCCTTTATCCTTAGCAACTTTTTTCAAATTTAAGAATATTTACTCAGTGATCGGTATTTTTCAGTATGTGTGTTTGAATATATGCAAGTACAAATACAGAGTGAGCAAATTTACCCCTCGGTAAGAAAACTTTACCATTAGGGTAAATGTAGCCCAGGTATGAAACTTTTACACTATTAAAGCATGTTACTTGGAAGCAATGCCAATAATGATGGTGCAAGATAAAAGTACGGTAAAAACCCAGAAGGAGCGCTGACAGGCGATTGAGTCCGTCAAGGGGGCGAACGACCCCTGACTATATGGACGCTCCGCTATTGATGAAATTAGAGCTTTTACTTCTATCTCCCACGCATGTACCCATAGAAATTTAATGTAATGCCCATTGCAAACAGCCCTAAAATTAAAGCTTTCCACCGTCCTAAATTTTGTTCTCACAAAAGGAACAAGGTAATGTTTTAAGCTAGCGTTTATCCAAGGTTTTGCATTAGATACAATTTGATAATGCAACAAGGATGAACATTCCTTTGAAATTGTTTTCAACCACATTTTTTTTTTTTTTTTTTTTTTTGCTTTTTATTTATTCCCATTTGATTTACCTTGTTCAATGTTTACGGAACTCAATTGTACACAATCTGTGGGTTTTGCGTCGGTAGATTCACTACTGGGATCGAGTAAAGCAAGCCAAGTAAAGTCGTTCACTTGCCTTAGTCAAGCCCAGTCAAGTGAAGACAAATTGCCATGTCAAGTCGACTCAACGCGTATGCTAAGTCACCTGAGAGTGATAGAGAAATAAATTATATCATTCTTTAGCACAGTGTGTTCGGTTTTTCTCTTAATTTTCTAACGAAGTTTTGCGTACTGCAAAAATCACAGCTTAAGTTTCTTCTTTTAATACCTTCCTTACTCTGTTATGCTATTTTGGACACACAAATTAGCACTAAGTTCTTACATAATCTATCGAACGACTCACCGACTTTCTCGATCATCTTCTCGAGAGAAAAGGAACATATAGCACAAGTGAACGAATACAGTCCCATCGCGTATGAACCCATCCGAACCCCTTTGGCGTAGGCATACCTTTCTGGTGAACCCGGTTCGGCGTAGGGGTCTCCACCGTACACAGCTTGGCCCACAAAGTCTGTGAAGTACAAAGAGTAACACAAGAGAGACATCCATCCTAAGAGGTGAGTGCAACACAAGATTCGTAGGGACCACGGCATGTAGACGACGGACAGGAGATAAGTTTTCATTGTGACATATTCTGGTTCTTCTTCGATGGCTTGGTATTCAGCCATCTTATCATCGTCCGTCTGTGTCTCTCCTCCTTTCTCAACAGGAATTAACGTTTTCTTGTTATCGTCCATCGTCTCATCTTCGCTAACAGCCAGATCTCCGTTGGGAATCTTTTCCGGTACCTTCTTTTCCGACTGATCTTCTTGAATATTTTCTGTTCGATTTGATCCGTATGTTTGCTTCTTTTCCAAAATCCCTAACTCCATTTCTTCGTTTTCTTTGTTATTATTCTTTTTCTTTTTCTTCTCTTGTGGAAACAGTTCCTGAAGAGTCTTTTCCTTTTCGGCAGTCACTGTCAGTACAAGGGCAACTACAAAAATAATCAAGACCAATCCAAACACAAACCTGATTTGTGCTCCAACAATATCCTTCCCTGTAGATTCATGCCACGGTATACCACCTATGATGTACCCTATAGAACCTCCAAGACCGGCCATGAAACTAAACATAGACAAGCCCCTGACATGGTCAGAAGGTTGAGTGACGTCAATAAGATAAGCGCGAGCAGGAGACTGACACGCGTCGCAGTTGAAGTCCAAAAGTACTATTCCGATAACCGTTAAAACTAAACCACAGGTATGTCCAGCTATGGTGGGAATGATGTCACATGCTGGAACTTCACTTGGTTCGGTAGTTGGAATTTCTGTTGTAACGTTGTCAAAATATGGAATTTCATATTCATCAAAAGATTCCTCCTTGATTGATTCCACCATAGAACCTGGATTTCCATACACGTCCACTGGTTCTTCCGAACAAGAAGTTCCATTGGTGACGTTCACAATCTCCGAACCACAGATAGCTGTTCCAAGTCGGTAACCGTTTGGTACCAATAACAATCCAATAATAATTCCAGCAGAGAGTAGCAGGATAAAAGGGCGTCGGCGTCCCAAACGAGACCCACATCTATCGCTTGCAGATCCTAAGATGGGCATCCATATAAACCCCATCATTGGGCTTAAACACCACACCATTGTCATAAATCTCTGGGCAATCCCAATCCGTAGCAGAATAGGGCTAACAAAAGCTGTTTCAGCTGCATAACAGAATTCTATTCCACAAACAGTCCCGCTTAGTCTTGCTAATTGCAACCACGGTTTCTGAGCAGGCCTATTTTGAAGAGGAAGTTGTTCTCCATCATCTTGTTTTGTTTGGATACTTCCAGCATCCTCTTGATCCAAACTATCACCCTCAATAAAGGGAGTTGTGTCTTCATGCTTACTAAAGGCATCTTTAACTTTTCGGATTGCATCTTGAAAAACCGCCATACTAAATGTGTTCTATTAATGTCAAAGCGCGAGCTCCGGAATATGCTTCTTTTACAAACGTCTTTTGCTTGCAAACTCGGCTGTAGGTGGTAATCTCTGTCTGAGGATTTGCGGAAAGAGCTATCATTCGTGTGAACAAGAGAATCTGCTACTTTCTTCCACGCATGCGTTAACTTTTTCTCACAGTCAAAAGAAATTGAATCCTGCTAATTTATTCTAAGAATGAGGCAAATCAGCTTTCAGCAAGGTGTATTTGAGCTCGAGACTTTGAACCTCCTTGAGTAAACATTCATTCAAGACCGACATATTTTATTAATAGTGAAGAAAAATGGAATCTTGACTCGATCCGTCAAGTGGACGATCAATCAAACATACTAACTGTCTTATAACGAAGCTAATATGGATCGTTCATTCGGAAGTCCAAATCTTTGTCCAAAACCATGAGTTTCTACTGAGACTGACTTTCGTGGTCGTTCGTTTTTTACTGCCTTCACGTGTGTATGAGCCAATACTATTACGGTATCTATTTAAAGAATAGGCAGTTCAAAAGCTAATAAGACTGAATATACAAGACGATACTGTTGATTAAAGTAGGACACGTAACATTTATCACTGTAAATTAAAAACCAAGACTTTCGATGGAACTTTGATTAAAATTTTGAACATCCTATTAGGGAATTTAGGTGATCGCTTGTATTCTAGTTAGACTTAAGCCGTTCTGTATGTCTGGCTGACTGCGTACAGTGAAATGATGAAACCCGATTGTCACTTCCTTCGATTACATCATGCAGATTAACATGGAAATATTATAACAAAGGATGAAAGTTCTGTCTCTCATCCTGGATTATTTAGTTTTCAATTAAAACCTACGCATCGGCAAGAAGAGATGCCATTGCATGAAGTATATCCTATCGAACGATGAAAATAGTTTCAGTGTCGGGAGAAGAAAGCTTCTACTAGTCTAGTACATCTTTCACGAC
Source organism: Holothuria glaberrima (assembly GCA_009936505.3). Taxonomy (NCBI): domain Eukaryota; kingdom Metazoa; phylum Echinodermata; class Holothuroidea; order Aspidochirotida; family Holothuriidae; genus Holothuria; species Holothuria glaberrima. The sequence continues at coordinate 25,669 of WURT03161939.1, read as the reverse complement.
AAAAGACATCACACGATCGCGTTCATTAAACATGGGTAGGTTCTGCTTATGTCTATGTGTTAGGTTGTACGTCTTCAGGAAGTAGGGAGTCTGCAAACGGAAATGGAACGACTCCTAGGAACACCTGTTCTTCAACTGGCATTTTGTGAAGACTTCACACAAAACTGAGCTAGTAGCCTTACATTAGCTTCAAGTGACACACAAGGTTTTAATGTCTTTGATCGAGTCTGTTTTTTTGCTCTGCCTGTGGACATAAATAATGCGAAGACATAATTCAATTACGTCTGTCGTGATCGACACAGTTTGTGCTGAAAAAGCACAAATGATACCTTCATCTTATCAAAAGTTAATAAGCTATTTCTTAATTTTTCTCGCAATGAAAGCACGTTAAGGTAGCAGTATGCTGTGGAATTAATTCCCATTAATTAAAGAAATAGCCTACTGTATTATACCATAATAATGAGGTACTGGTACGACTTTAACTCTAGGCGTTGTGTAATGTGTTAGCTTTTCATAATGCAGTAAATATAACTAAAATCACTTGTGTTTGTACAAAGCTATTGAAGACTCCCTCTACAGGTTGGGTCCCATAATTTTTGAAAAGGAGACATTAATTATTGCAAAGTGCACCCATGGAATTATGGGAACTGTTAGTATAAACAATGACGTGGCGTCACTGCTTCATTATTTATTCTCCCAGTTCCCATAATTCATGGGTGCATTTTGAAACATGATTAAAGTCCCCTATTGACTATCCGAGGACACACGGTCAAATCTTCATTTTTAGTAACAGGTGCTTTCTACATCAATGAAAGCACGAATATACTCAAATTTAAAGTCAAATTGAGATAAAAAGGTGTGTAAAATAGACCTGCTTGTGCGTAGGCCCTTATTGAAATAGAAAGACATGTTTATGTGACGACTCATCGCTGTCTTCTACTCTCTACTTGCGACAACACTGTTAAACGTATAACTAACCTATTTCATAAAATGTACACTGTAAAAGATTTGGGTAAAAAATTCACCAACACTGCCCACTTATGTGGAAATACTGATATTGGGTAATGTGTGCCGAATAATTGTTGATTAATTGGTATACTGACGGGTTTGTAACCCAATTGAATGACAACCAGCCTCTCTGTAAACCCTTAACACAACTATCATTGGGTAAACTTAATTTCTGTAGTTTCACATACGTGTCCAGTGTTAGAGTGTAGGCCTAGAACAGTTAAAGTTTCGATTACACACTTAAGCCTATGTTCCTAGTTTCGACCGAATTCTATGTTTCAACACTGTACATACAAAAATGGCTTTGAATGTTCGATTCAAAATTTTGCTTCATTTTCAAAGAAATTGAAATTCTTAGGCATATACTTAACCTCATAGTTACTCCAAGTTTCGGAATGTAGAGAATTCAGCAAGGTTTTAATTGTTTGATTTTTTAGAGTTACACCAGAGAAGGTTGCAATATTGTCAAAAGAAAACGGCGAACTGACTAAGTTGTGATACAGTCTGACTTACCCTCTCTACTTTAAAGTATTTTTGTGATTCATAATCGAGATATAAGAATGTGACTACTGTAAGATGAAAGGAAGATCTGCCTACCTGCAGAAATGTACCGGTACTTCTCACTCACTGGTACCTAATAGATGACTAAATATAGCTATAGGATAAACGAGATCAGTGTTTCCGTTCTGAAAATTGGTCTGTATAATAGGCCCATATCATGTTTCATATAGTGTATATATCGTAAATCTGCCCACGATCAGATACAAAGTTGCGAACTTTGCCCTCAGAAGCTTCGAACAAACAACAGTATTTGGAACTCGGTTACGTAAACGTCACTACGTACGACGCACAGCCAGTACATGACACGAATCTTCTTTTAGCCCAAAGTTAGCAAGGAGCTGACCACAGCTTATCTCTTGCATCAATAAAAGGTAATGAATCTCAACTCTGTTAGCCCAGTATACATTCAAGTGAGTAATGACTTGGTGCTTGCCATCTAGCTGGAGTAAACTGAACCTTTTGTCACCCATCGCATAGACTATTGTGATGTCACCCAGGCATGTCAAGCAGTGTAAATGCTGCTTGCACCTTTGCTTGACTGGCCAGAACAAAAGCAGTATAGAAATCACAAAACAAACAAAGCAGTCAAGCAGACTGATCTCCTTTCCCCGAGTTGTGCCTACCAATTCGGGATTTTAGCTGTATGGGAGGATTCACAGCATGTACATTGCACTGTCAAAACATAGGCGTGCATCTCAAAGTACATTAAATACATCCTTACACAATTTAGAAACAACGTTTTATGGTAGTTATGTTTACAATATCGTTGCAGAGTAATTATCGGACATAAACTGAGGTTCACCCTTGAACAGCTTATACAAACCTTTGTCCATTTGTAATGGATTCAGAAAATCAGTAGAAAATATAGTACAGTATCAAGGGCCGGTGGAACTCACAAAATTGTGTACCATTTGAAGGATATGCTGAGTAATTACCATGTACAAGGTTGGCAGTAGAAGACCAGGGCGTCCACTAGATGTTCTGTGATAAATTACATTTGATGCCACTATTTGTAAAAGGATATCTTGCATCTCTTTGACCTGTGAGTGTCCCATCTTTAGAAGATCAGTCTAAACTAGAGTGTGCAAATGTCCAAATCTCTAATTGCGATTCCCTCCGAGAAGAAAGTGGAAATGTAGCCGCTACAGTTACTTAAGTATTACTGCCCCTTCCCTCGTCCTTGGTGTCAATTGTTTTGACAGTCAATTGTTTATTTACCCTTTTCGCTGTTACACACGTATAATAATGAATGAAGGGCTATCGAAATAGGTTTTGAGTATGTGGAGGAAGGACGACACAGATTATTGAGGCCAGGATAAATGTTTACCAAAAAGACCTATTTGGAAACATCAAGAAATAATTTGAAAAGAAATAAATTGGACCTGCATCTCCCATCCGGCTACCCCTCCTACTCGTGATTTAGGGATTCAATGAAGAAAAAGAAACGTTGCATGAAACACACTGCATGACTAGAAACCTACGCTCTTTAAGTATGTAAGGCATACACGCAATCCTTATCTGAAGGGTGGGAGCAGGGCATTCTGGCAAGCATTTCTCCCCCTAAAAATTCAAAATTTCTACCGTCTTAATGCACTTGAGCATACACCTCCCCGTTGTCGTGTTGGAACTTTACTGTTACGGTATTTTCTTTTACTTTAGTAGCTGTCTGTGGCACTGTATCGTGTTACGTACAAGCTATAATATGTAGGCAACCCTTTGCAATTGCACTGAAAACATGCTCGCCAGTATTTTTCCGTCCTGACGACTAAGTATTCATTTTTACAAAATCTTGGTCGCTATCTATTTTTTCTTGGTCGCCAGTTTTATAACGGTATAAAATAAAAAAAAAATCGTTGTGAGAAGGATATTTTCCATGCTTTAATTTCTATAAATTCTGTATAAGTTAAGAAAACAACATCTTGCGTCACTCCCTTCCATGGGCGGCGACCCGTCTTTTAAAGTGGGGGGAGGGGGAGAGATGTAGTCAGGTCGCTCTTTTGTCGGCAAGTCAATTCAACTGCTGCTATTTTAGCGACTCGAGTCAAGTCATCGACTCGAGTATCTGTGTTAATTGGGGACAATTCCCCACAAATTTTCAAGTCATCTAGAGTCAGAGGGTTGTGACTCGAGTCGTGACTTGATGACATGTCTGGTGGGGGGGGGGATATATTGTCAGTACCACTATCTAAGTGGAGTGCCACCATCTGTTGGCACGGAGCATACAAAGAAAATTTTGGTCAAAAATACCCCCCAGATCACCAGAAATGGCCCTTTCCAGGTCTTGCAACATGACACTATGACAACAAGTATTTCCTAAAAAAAAGGCATATGGTAAAAAGTCTAGTAAAAGGTAAAGTTTTCTGATTTCCTGATCTGCCTGGTTGATTTCATGGGGGGATATAGAGTACAGTATCCCCCATCCAATTTCATGGGGAATATATCCCCATTAGCCCCCCCCCCCCGATCGCCTCCCATGCTCCCTTCAATTATTGTACCGTTAAGAAAGGTTTTATTATGTATGCACATCTCTAGTCTTAACGATGTAAATAATGTTTTGCGATGTCTTTGCTTCAGCGAAAGTAAACATGAACAGAACACATTGACTCTCTGTAAGTCTTTATTCATAAACAAGCAGGGTTTTCTTCCTCTTTATATAAAAATAATAAAAGTAATAAAATTATTAATAAAAGTAATAAAATTATTTGTCAATTACTCTCTTGTCTTGTTCTCCTCTCTTGTCTTATGTAAATTTGTTTTTTTTTTTGTTTTTTTGTTGTTTTTTTTTTGTTTTTTTTTTGTTTTTTTACTGCATTCAAATGTGCTTATACCACTACCACTAAATATTTTTAATCACGAAGAAACGAAATGTAGGCCTAGATGTATTTATTTGAATACAAATTAGTCACGAAACTTCCGGTCCTGCGTATTATGTCTCCACCACTCCAACCCTCCCACCATGGGAATTAATACTTAAAGCCTTCCCTTTTAAAAGGCCAAAAATATTTATCAGGGTATTAGATTACACAAGAAAAAATACACACAAACAAAACGACAGTTACGACACACGTCAATATCTTACACGAGTAACATGTGTTTGTAGTTCTTAGTCAATCCTAGGCTACTTGTATATTTGGATTTGGAAAACATATTTATAGTCCCTAACTGATTTATTCTTAGAAACATAAAACATGAGGAATGTTTGTTAACCTGTAACTGTTGAAGGGATAAATAAATAGATAAAAACATCATTTCATTTTCCAGTTTAGCTAATTCTCGAACTCCAATCTCGATCTTTTATTATAATGTACGGTATTTAAATTTTTGAACGACCCTAATCACAAGTGTGCCCTCGTGTGTATAGCTCAGGTAAACCACACGTACGTACGCACCGTACTTTACGTTCGGTGCTGTTCTCCAGGGTTTCAAGCATGTAATTTGATGAGTTCGGTCCCCCCACTTTGCAACACGGGCCACCCAACCTCGATCCCATGGTCAATGGCCTTTCCATACATAGTTAATATGTGTTTTTATCATCGTTTATGTATTCATTTTAGAAAATGCCTGCAGAGGTTTATTTTTTAAGTTTCATCATGTTTATGTTTTTATTTTTATGTCTTAACTTTTTCTTTTTAAGTTTTCGAGCTTTTCAATCATTTATCAGTTGCCTTTATTTTTTTGTTCTTATATTTATGTATGTAAATTTTTGTTTTACCTCGTGAAGAAGATAAACGTAAGCTTACCGAGTTTTCCTCTTTTAAAAAAAGTTTAAATAAAAAAAAGCAACATTAAAATTTTATTACAGTGTATTTGGGGGTGTAATTGCTGGGTACTTTGAGACTGGGCCTTCCAAGGCAGATGGCAGTCCCCCCAAGTTTATTTTCAAAAATTCGCTATATTTTACAGATCTCGTTTTATTTCTCTCACAAGTATTTTCCTAATGTTCCTGTGTGAAATCATTGAAAAGTGAGGGTAAACTAAGGAGTTATTCTGCATAAATTTAGGAAATAAGTAACAAAAATATTGACACATGATTGATAGGAGCCATTCCTGAACTAGTGTACCGGGGTACACTACTTCAAATTGGGGGAATGCATTTTCCCTTTAAGGTTCTCTTCCAGAACGTTAGCCGCCAATTTTTTTTCGTTACATATAAAGGTTGGAGACTACAACACTTGCTGAAGGTGTTTTTAGTCGTCAAGTTTCACTGTTTTACTCGCCATTGCGACCATGGCGACCGGAATTGCAAAGGGGTGTATGATTGTAAGAAAGCAAACCAGGAGATTAAGTGTACTTGTGGTGGGCGTGGGGTTTGGATAGAATGAATTAAAAGGTCTTATACAAGCCCTGGGAAAGTGTTGAATTAGCATATGTACTGTTTTGTCGAGACGCTCAAATAAAAATTTTAACCAGTGTTAATAAATGAGTTCCTGTCTCTCTTTTAATCTATATTTCGGACAACATTTATGTGTACATAGAAGCTAACTTCATAACACCCGTCTTAGCAGACTCTCTTCCTCTGGAAGCTTTTTCGCCCCTCTCCTTCAGTATCTCGTCTGGCAACAGGTTTTTCAAGTCCCTGTGATATAGCACAGGCCCTATATCATTTTTATTGACAAAAAAGATGGGTGGGGGGGGGTCATGGAAATTTGCAGCATTGTAAACGAAGTTCTTTAATTCTACAGATTGCTACCTGAATCGGCTGCGATTGCTAACAAAGAGATTGATAATTCCAGATTCATGTCAATGTTGCATGAATAACTTGAGCTAGAACTAAATTTTATGCAAATCTGAGGACGATCATGTCGTTTTATGGTTGGTGAGTATTCAGAGTAATAATGACGTATTAATGTAATGCACTATAGTGATATGTATTTTGCTACTCTTCAAGTTAGGATACCTTTCCTTGATGTCATTTTCACATTTTTGACAAACAAACTTGTTGAAAAGTGGTCAAAATAACTACTACCGACAATATTTAAGAACTTAGCCAGAATTGTTGCATTAATGAAATGAATTAATCTATTCTCAAAATTTTTACAAAGATAATGCAATACTTGTTCTTTTCAGCGCAAACAGATGCAAACATGACACGGAGAGGACACAGTACTATATGGAGAAGTTGGTAGCTTAAGTTTTGTAGCCCATTCTTGACATTTTATGTTTTTACCCAAAAATTAGTCTAATCGTAATCACATTTTGTTGAGTTCTTTCCTTTTGTGTTGGGCAAGTTAAGTACTGAACAGGCAAAAGTATCAGGGGCATTGGAGGGATTTTACATTGTGAACCCCCGACCTGTAATTTCGGGTTCTTTAGGAAAGCCCCGCACTGATAACTTTAGGGCCTTAATGGGCTGTAGTTTCACGACGCTAAAGCGACCACAAATCAGTGGCGTAGCCAGACTTTCTTTGTTTGGGGGCAAGGCATTTCTCAAGGGGGGGGGGGCAACCAAAATGCATATATGAATATGTTTCTCCCGACGTTTTGTATGCACTTAATGTACTGAAGCCCATGTAGTGCAGCGTGCAGCAGTGTGCACAATTTGCATACATTGTACTCGACTATGGTACGTGTATGTTGATACTGTATGGATGCGCTTACGCTATGCTTTGACCAATTAAACCAGGGCGCCATGATTTCTTGTTATTGTTTTCAGTTAAGTTCGTACCTGCCAACTGGCAGAATTGATTAATTGCCATTGATCATATAATTTTGTCAAAGTTTGTATATATTGTAAATGTATTATTTCTTCTTTTAAAGAAAACTCTTCCTGTTTTTCTTTCTTTTTTAATACATCGCTTTTAAAAATTATTTTGGGGCAAGAACGTGTTACAAAAAAGTGCGGGGCAATCCGCCTCCCGGGCCCCCATGGCTACGTCACTGCCACAAATGTGGAAACAGCGTGTACAGCTAATGGATTACAACTTCACGTCGGGAGGCTAACCACCTCGCCACCTTTATCCACTCGGTCACAGCCCCGATTAGGCTCAATAATAGTAATAGTCATGAGATATCAATTTTAAACGCCGTGGAAGTCAAGTTTGTGAACTGTATACGGCAATATATTAGTCATTCAACGTTTTGGAAGAGCGCCACTACTTCGTAAGCTATGCTGTTTCAGTAGCAGTCGTGTTGGTAATATTGATCGGGTTGAATGGTTCCTTGTGTACGAAGCCTAAGAAAAAGTTCAAGAATAAGTAAGTCGATATCTTACTTCGTCTGACTGTGGTAGATCCCAATGAAAAGAATTTTGAATGTCTGAAAAGAGACAGGTCTTTTAAGAGGAAAATTGAAGAGGCACTTAGTTATACTAATTAACAAATAAACTGCCGACAATCAAATGCAAACATTGAATAAATGCAAATACACTGCCTTACTCTTTTAATTTTTTGAGTCGTATTTGCCAATAAGGATGGTCTGGGCTTAATGCAAGAAACCTACCGAAGCTTCCACCAATAAAGGGGATGTTGCATCACCCCCAAATGTATTTAGGTATCGCTCCGACCCCACCCCCACCCCACCCCGGCGGTTACCTCTATTCACAATTGGTGACTGAACCTTAATTGACATCCGTCACTCCAAGCCCTAATTTTACTCCCTCTAACTGGTTGATATGGTGACCTTTGATTATCAGTGCAACACGATGTAGCGGATTGCATTAAGGGTCTTAAACGAATATTGATGGGGATTTGACGTTCAGAATCCGTTTGCAGGAGTTTTTTTTTCCATATCATACAGCTCCATGTCAGCTTGTCACATTATTAAGCTCTTGCTCTAAAGAAACGTTTTGGAAAGCTTCAGCCGTCGTGGATTTCCTACATAGTCTACTGTCTGTCAAGAGGTCGTAAAAGTGTAAACTTTGTCCTCTATGCAATAACATTTTGCAGCTAAATATTTGCCTAAGATAAAGTCTACATACTGACATAAAATATGCCTTGCTAGAAAATATGTGCTATATTGAACAACCAAAAGCACACTCTTTACTTACATGCTACTTGTCTCACTGACTTACTAGTTTACCGGAATTAAACTTCGGCAGTAACTAGCCTAAGTACAGTGTTCTTAACTCAATAAGTCTTAAAATGGTACGTATCGCGCAAACATCGTGATCTAACTTAAAGGCAGAACAGGCTTATCATAGGCGTGAACAGGAGTGGACGAGGGAACATTTTCTCCACTTTTGAAAGTGGGGGTTACCAGACGTCCCCTCCACTTTTTCTAAAACCCCAGTGAAAATGGTAGGCATATGTTTGATGCCATAACTATTAATTATAGCTGATTTAATTAAATGAAACTCGAAAATAATAGACTGAATAAAAGACAGGTACTCGCCATCCAAAGTATGACTTTTACTTGGGGGTAAGCAAAAGTCTCAATTGGTAACCGCTCTTTGGTTTACATCAGAGACACAAAATTCAAAAGATGCAGAGTAGCTCATGTTACACAGCATGCAGAGAGAGTCTTTTAATTACACGATAGGGCCTTGTATGCTCACCAAGGTATGACATTAAGCAATAAAGTATGTTTATGTCTGCACAAGGAGAAGCTCAAAACAGTTATGGGCGGGGCTAGAACTAACTTTGTTGAGAGAATTGGAGCTGCTGGGATGAGGGGATTTTCCCTTTAATGGTGGAAAAATTACTTGCCCCAGATGACTCCACAGATCATATGGCTTCTGCATTTTTCCCAGGGATCTTAATTAAGTAAGTGAGCTTTGGATCCCCCTAGTTCCCTAGTCCCACTTCCACTCCCAGGTCTGTGCCATACACGCTTGAAAAGCTAGGTTCTGTTCAAGGCCATGCCCCCCTCTCTCTTTCTCTCTTTGGAGAAACAGTTGTCGCTCATGAGGCTTATAGGCTGTGCAATGTTGACAATCAAGTTTAGTTAAACTGTGGACCTATGGAGTTCGGTGTTTCCTTAGACCCTTTACGTGGATAACAGGAAAGTAGGCGCAGTTCAATTTAAAGTTAAAGGTTAAAATCACCGGGCTAATGAAAGATCCACAGTGACTGCATGTTTTTTCATTATCTTACCCTCAGCGGCCCAAGTTTAAGTATGACTGAAAATGCGGAAATGGGAAAGGAGTATAGGTTTGTTTTAATTGGGAATATGGACGTGGCCAAAGGTGGAGTGTGGTGTGTCTCAGCCCCTTCCTTCCCCCACCTCCCTTCCATCCATTTGGATAATGGTTGGAAAATTTGAGTGCGACAGTAGGAATATTTGTCTACCACAAATTTTCAGGGTGCCAAATTTCCTCTCATTCTGGCAGACCAAGCATGATCGACAAAAATCTTTTATGAAGAACTGGCATTTTATAGTAAGATATCCTGTTATGTAGGGCGTTTAGCATGCCAAATTTTCTGACCTCAGCCGGCCTAAATATAGTGGAGCTGAGGTTGACTTTAATCACGAATGGCGCTTTCCTTTGGGCATCTCTTTTTAATCTGGCTCCTGGAAAGTTCTGGTTTCGTCACTGATCAGTTACGTAACAATTGGAACGTTTTGAGAACGTAGGACTATTTGTTAAGATGGTGGACTTGCGATCTAATGATTGCTGGTTCGACTCTCGCCTGGCTCATTATACGTTATGTCCTTAAGAAAGAAAGATGCTTTATCTCGATTGCCCCTCTTCACCCAGGTGAGCAATGGATATCTCTGAGGTAAATTGCCATCGTTAGAGCTGCTGCCGCATTGTTTATCGTTGAGCAGGGGTAATATTGTATGATGTGCGGTTGGTTAGGTCTGCTCACATATTTGCACGTTAAAAATACAAATATTACCATTATTATTTTACTAAGGGAGTGTGCTAGAGACACGAATTTGCCAACAAAACCACAAAATGTATTTTCGGAACAAAAAGTCGCCGTAAAAGATGGGATGTCGGACTATATATAAATCGGATCTACAGAACTGCACCCAGAACTGGCTGGCTTCCCAACCCAGCCAACGAGAACTTAGAATTCTGCTAACCCTTAACCATCCCCCTCCCACGTGCAAGGTTTTATTAAATTTGGTTTGTACATTGTCGAAATCATGATGCAAAAGAGTTGTAGTTTTTAACATTACTCAGTAGGCAAGTTATGTTAATTTTCCGGCCTACCATTCACCATTCGACCTGGTTTTCAGCTGTCTTCAATCGGCTGCAGTCACGGTGTTCTCGGTAACGTTTGGTATGAATGACTACCGCCTTTACTAACAGTTACTGTTGTTTAGGTAGCACACCACTAATTCAAGAGGAATTCCCGCAGAGGAGGTTACCCTACGAATTTAACACCCTAGTAAACTTTTTGGGGGACAGGTTAGACCATGTTTAGTGAACTGACGCGTTCAATTTGTGATGTTTATTTGGTGGGAAATTAGTTGAAGTACTCATTCTACAAAAATAAAGAACATTGAAGTTATTCAGGCACTTTTTTAGCATTATTTCCTTTCGCGATGCAAAACGGCATTTTGAAAATAAGAAAAAAAAAAAAAACAGGAACCACCACTCTATTATACAGGCCCTTCTAGCTCAAAATCTCAACGGTCATGGTACACAAATTTGAAATCGTTGTGAAAGGCCTGCTCGTCAGCTTTCATATGATGGGTAGCTTGTGCCCGTTGAAAACTTCTACAAGGGTTCAGGGTTCACGAAACGGACCCATATTAGTGTGTAAGTCAATGGAGGAATAATTGGTGGTGTGCTACTTTAAAACTGGAGCACTTCCAGTAAAGTAACCGCTGTTTTCAATCAAGGGAGGTGGCATGTATACCACCTACTTGCTCTAATCATGTTAGATTTTAACTTTAATTAATTAGACTATGAAAGCAGGATATTAACCGTTGTTATAGTATCAAAATGTCTGTATTAAAAATAACTATAAAGGACTGGAAGCAAGTTTTATAGGTTGTAGCCGGGAACAACAGTAGGGCTTAGTTGTAGTGTATTTATTTGTTTTCGTCAGTGCTTAACTTCACAGACAATAAGATACATGGAATGGAACATCAATTCCTACGATGTACAACTTAAAATAAACGATGATCAGAATTGTTTAGTTTATTAGGGAAATAGAGAGACAGAGTAAAAAAAATTTAACAGAAAATGTCCAAGTAGTTGTGGCTCAATTACATGATAACAAACTTACCGAAAGTTTTATGTTTTTTTTAATAAAATAATGATCTCTTTTGCAATGAGTTACATAGAGAACAACTAGACAATTCATTTCTTACGCAGCCGGTTGCTTTATCATGTGCATTTCTTTAAATTTCGGGCTAATTTCTTCTCATTTACTATAAGACACAATAAAACATTTCTAAATACTTCAGTGAAAGTCTAGATTCTAAAATATTACCTGGTCTGGATAAATAGGTCATTACACATGTTCACAGCATTGTAGGCAGGACATGCTATAATGAGTGATCTATGCCCCCCCCCCATTGCATTCCTTGTATTCTAGGATTGTAAACAACTTGAACACTTTTCTCATAACGAAGTGTTACCGTTTACCGTAAAGAAAGCCACTATTTGGAAACACTTGGCGCCAACTCTCTTAGAGATTTTTCTTGGATGACGGGTGTGCATGACCTTTGACTTATAGTACTCGCCAGTGGCAAAGTGCTTTATCATCATCCGTTTTATTATAACGAGCCTTTCATTGTTTACATGCGTTGTCATTAAGCCTAACCACAAACATTGCAATCCAAGTCGTTTCGCTCCCTCTTCATCCCTCTCTGTCCTGTTTGTGTGTACGTTAGGCACCAAAGCAAACTCTTTGACGTCAAGACACAAAATTGACAAAACGACCACCAAACAAACTTGAATTTTGCGTTTGGCAAAGAAACTAGATTAATGTTGTAATCTCGTTGTGGAAAACCCTCCACAGACACATCCCCTAACGCTATATGAATGACTATAGCCTAAGCTGGTTACTATGGACTATGAGAGACTAGCGAACAGAGATCGTGATAGGCACCCACGCAATGGCTCGATATGACGAATGCGTATTTCGCGGGGTTACAGTCTTTATCTATCACATGTCACCCCGTATCATCTATGTAGTGATCTAGGTGATGTAATGCAAATCTAAAAGTTCTATCATTTGGTTTCAACGGGGGAGGCATAGGCGTAGGACTGGCGGGGGCAAGGGAGCCCCAACCCATTTTTTTTATATAAATTCGGGCAATATGCTGCTTTTCCGGGAACTGCAGCAACAGATTACCTCAATTACAGTTTCGGGCAAGTCACGACGGCCCCAATTCAAATTAGGTTCCCACGTCTATTGGCGCATGTATCCAGAATTTTAAGTTAGGGGTCGAAAATATATATGGCGCCCCCAGCTAAGTGGAGCTCCACCATACATTGGTGCTCAGTGTTCTAAGGATATTTTGCTTAAAAAGCACCCGGCTTTAGATCACCTGATCACCGGAAATGGCACTTCCTATGCCTTGTTACGTACTAGGAAACAAATATCAAGCTACCCTTGTCAACAAGATTCAGTTTGAACGCATTTTAAGTCATTTTCAGAATTTTGACCGACACACCTTTAGGAGGTAGAGTCGCATAAGCTCCGCCGTGATCAACATCTTGCTTTTAAAGAGCAAATATAGCAGACACCAGTTGAATAAATGAATGTTGGTGCATGAACAAGGAATTTTCTTATGTTACCCACTCTATCCAAACAATTTGCATGTGAGCTCACTTACTTGTTCCTAATATAAGGTTTGCCATTTTGGACAATGAGTGAGACACTTTGTAGTGATGCGGTAAGAATCGTCGTCAGTGATTTGATTTAATTTGATTTGATTTGATCTGATTTGATTGATTTGACTGGACTGGATTATTAATCGATCACCGCATCAGAAGGATTAACTTGACTTTTTCCTGATTTACGAAGTCATTTTGCCATCACTTTCAAAAAATACGAAGCTTCCCAACTAAAGCGGGCGCAGTTGGTAGCCTATACTGACTTTTCGTTTGAACGGTCTCTCATATGAAATCCCGGAGACTAAGAATCGCTTATTCGGAATGGCTAAGCTCCTAAGGGGGTTTCAGATTAGTGACTTCAAAATGGGTTTCGGGCTATAGATCTCAACCGTGCGTTTCAGGTCTGTGCTCGGTACAGCTGTCGACAAGGATCCTCACCCTCCTTCCCGGCCTATTCAACTCCTTAAGCTTGAGCCTTTGGAAGAGTGCATGGCTTAAGAGAAGAGTTACACATAAGAAGTACGCCAAAAGATATCACATTTAAAGGCATTTAAGCGACTTTTTACTCTAAGTTACGTTGCTAAAGTAGACCATTATACTAAATATCCCACCCCTGATTTCAATTAACTTAACAGTTTCTATTTTAAACTTTTTGGGAGGAAAAATTATGGACCGTCCCACTGCCACCAATTTCTAGTCCAGGGCAATGCTTAATTGCGCCACCCCGCTATGACCCCCCACCCTGCCTATGATCCCACACGCCGTAAGTTTGCTCCACTACAGAACGTTATATCAGTACCGCATTACTGGCAATGTTACGCTACATTCCTGCGTCTCGTATGCTACAATCACATAACTAGTTTACTTTAAATAAGACACTGATTTAACTCCGTAATCACGATTAAAAAGTAACGACTAATCCACTTCAAATGTTCCGTCTCGACCCCTAATACTCTGTACTTCGTAGATAGAGAAGGGCATTTTCTTGTAGGCTGAATTATCATTCATATTACAGTAGTTCCTACTGTCCTAGTCCACACTGTCTGGATCTAACAAAGTACATCGTAACAAAACGTTCTCCAGAAAGCTTGTGCTCTTATTGTTTTGTTAAATATTTTTCCTTGCTCTGAATCATGGGGCAGAAAACGAGGGGTAGGGGTAGTATGCTCCTCTTCTTCACTCCGTAAATTCTGCTTTGCGTATCGTTTACCCCATCTCACTTTATTTCACTGCTTCCTGCCTTTTTTTCTTATTATTTTTTCACTGTTTTTTTTTCTGTTTTTTTTTTTTTTGTTTATTTGTTTATTTGTCGATGGTGAAAACGTACAGGTTCAGAACTCATGGTCATCCTTCTCCTGTTATTTCTGGCTTCTACCACTTTCGTTTGATAATAGACGATAACACGAACACTTATCTTTTTCCCAACTCGTGACTTGGAGACAGGTCGAATTAATGTGAGCAACTTGCCATTAATGTATGCGCCCGATGACATGCCACTTTGGATAGTATTTAAATACATTTTTTATATAAAGGAGAGCTGCAATATAGCTCAATCACAGCTTCCTATTTAAACTTGGCTCTATCAGTCTCGAACAAATAAATTGATTGAAAAGTTCATTGTTGGAAACAAACACAACGATCATGATGGGGGCAGTAATTTTTGCAGTTGTTAAATAATGAAATCTGAATCAGATAATTGCTACCTGGAGAGGGGGCTTAATACTTTTGTCCAAAAGTGTAGTGCATATTTGCCACAAAATAACAAAACAGCATTTATTTGGTCGAATCGAGTGAGAAGGGGGGAGGCGGTTAAACAGTCATTCTCTACACTCGTTTGCATGTGTGCAGTACAGACTACGTGTCAATGCAACTCATTTTTCCATAACACTTTTCATGCAAGGAAAGGTTGTGGTAAATATTTTGCCGGCATTCATAGTTACGTGCATTCCTACATCTGTTTACAGATATACATATACTATTATTTACCAATTTCCACTCAACCCGTGTTATCACATCATTAGCGCCATTTTACATTTTACGATGCAATAAAAATAAACCGCCCTTCCATAACAATAAATAGAACGGACTGTTGAATTGATTCCGCAAACGACTGTGGTCTTCATCGTTACATCTGGTTAGCAATTATTCTTTCTTCTTTAAGCAAAGTCGTAAAATGCAGTATAAAATTTGGCACCTTATTTATAAGAACTACAACGTGTCTCATTCACAGACAAGGAAATGTGTGGTTGTAAGGTAGAAAGATAAAATTTTAATCAATTGAATTTTCCTTTTCTTTTCTAATTATTCGTCGGTAGTAAAATAACCAACTAACAAGACGGGATATGAATGTTAGTATTTATCGGAAAAATAATTGAAGAAGGAAATGCAAGACCATGGGCCTTTTTCTTCCAGGAAGTCAGTCATGCGTTCGTATTCATGGTTATGGGAAGGATGCTATGATTGCGTGGGTTTATGTCTTTTAACGTATAGTATTGAGATTGGCATACCCACTCTGAGGAACAGCTAGTAACAATTTTGAAGGATAAATTTCAAACGGAAAGTTATTGAGAAGGGCTTTAGATCATTAGCCCCATGGTCCCGACAAGTCTGGTATTTTTTGCTAGAGTACCCAGCATTCATCTTTCAAGCAGTTGCCGTCAAGCATTTCAGTCAGGATAAAACTTCAAGAAAACCCGCATTCACACAAGCAAAAGAGCGTTGCTTTACACGGCATATACGAGTTCATCGTGGTTAACCGATTAATATTCTCTTCGTTTCTCTGAGGGTATTTCCTATTAATACACTGAACTTCTCATATCACATAACAGGTATCATTAGGAGCCCGACTATCGGTGACCGCGGTTTTCCTATAATACCGATATTCTGTTTATCGGTAGTGCAGGAAAGACCGTGCACACATTCACTGAAAAGACAATGCTAAAAATTCCGACTATTTTCGAATACAACGATAGTTACAGATATACCATGGAAGTACTTCCATGGATATACCAACGTACAGTATCTGTTTAAAAGCCCAATAAAATTCTTTCAAAAGTAACATCCCTTCCCAGCTGCGATGGGACATCGGCAACATTTGCCTGTAAGGTGACATATTTATCATGCAGTTACTTGCGTAACTCTCTTCACAGTACCGGTAGTCTTTATACTCATAAAAAAATTTTTAAGTCATACTACGTTTGCTCTGTACTTCGAAGTGCAAGTTAAAACTAACTCCTCAAATAAATTTTACACAACTATTATTTTACTCGGGGAATAGCTCTTCGACATTATACATCAAATAAGACATTCCATATAAGAACGCGGAACTTGGTTTAAAGAGTTCAAAGTACGAAACAGTGTTTATTCACTACTGGGAGTCTTGATGACGATATACGTGTATGTATAGTTTAAGGTTTCCCTCGTGTCCTCTCCGGATGAACTTTTGTACAATGCGTGGATGCTTTATACATCTGTACATAGAGGTATAGTATATACAGCAGGATGCATTATGTTATGATATGGCATTGTAAGATTCCAAACACTCATGCTGTTGGGATGGGACGTACATCAATTGTGAAACGTTGTAAAGAAATCAATATAATTAACATAGACGGATCGAACTTTTGTGAATTACTGTGGATCGATTGCGACATTGAACTTAATCAAACATTAATATTGAAACTGAATAGGAATTTTTTCAACCAATTGTCTGTTAGTGGTGATGATGTCATACCGATAAAACCCTAGCCACATCACGTCCCACAGTTTATATATATACACATATATATACACACATATAATATAATATATATATATATATTTATATGTTTGACTTATTTCATAATCAAGTAAAAAAATCTGCGAAATTGTTCGTCGAGTTAGGCGGTACGACAATTCCAAAAAGTACTTACATTTTATTAGGGGCTTTGGCAAAGGTCGCATGACCATCGAAAGAAAATTTATTGTTTGCTTCGGAGAATTTAACACGTGGGAACACTTTTTATGTACTCGTTTATCAAATAAGTTATGTTTGTCCACACACGCACACCGGTGGTGTGACATGTTTGCCTTGACTCACCACAGTCGAAGTAGCCTATCATTTGAAGAAGATGTAGTATGTTGTACGTCAATTGTTACGTATTAAAACGTTTGAAACACAAAGTATCAAGATATAATAGATAGGGGTTTTTGCAGTGGCTAAACAAGGATTCCAAAAGTGATGAGCTAGTGGAGGCATGCAGAAATGGGGGGGGGGTGCCTCTGGCTTGACACCTGTAAACTGTATACCTTTGTACAGGAACGGACTGGGGGAAAGTGGGGGTACAAAGGCCTTGACTGTGGGGAAATGCCTTTCTTCCTCTTGGTGGTGCCACTGGTATTTTGACAGTTTAGTTCTTAAATTATGCCTGTGAAGGCAGCAATTATGTCGTCATTTGTCAGTTTAGGCCCGTATAGCCACACAAGATACTTAACTGAAATAAGTTCCGAGGGAGAGGAGGGAAGTTTAAGTTTACACTTTAAATGAAAGATTAACTTTGAGTACACTTGAGTTTTGTAGTGAGAATGTAAGCATTTGCGTAAACAAACAGGGTAATGGTGGTAGTCATCACGCGACAAAGAATAGGAGACTACGAGTCAAAAGTGAAAAAGTATATATACGACCGAAGCCTACGAGGGGGGGGGGATTTGGCCCCTGAGATTTCTTCAATTTTAAAAAAATAACGTAATTCGGTATGACATAAATAAAAAGTACTTCTTAATTTGGGCAAATTATCCCCTCGATCTCACAAATGTCATGTACTATTTATAAAGAATGAACTAATATGTAAGTGTCAAGTATATTTTCGCAATAATTTCAAATTTTCAGCCTAGGTTTACTGAGTCTTTCGACCACTGGTCATATGAATTAATATGATTCGATCGAGTCATCCTGATTTCAATTATTTTCAGGCTCGTCAAGGTGTGCAGCTCCTTCAATGGGGGATATTCTAGTTTGCGATAAAGGAAATTATAAAATGCCACACTGTCCCATAGAGGGGCATTATCACTTGTCACATATAATTCTAAGAAAATTTCCTTTGCTCAAAGTCTCAACCATTGCCGGGAGTTGTAAGCTGCTCCATGACATTTGCTTTGTTTTGGTGTGTTATGTGTCAACGTTAACCTCCCGAAAAGAGTGAACAAGAAAACGTTTATTTGGTAAAATTACTAAAGCCGTAACAACAGATGATCGCGAAAGTTGCGAAAGCTTAATAGTAAAATCAGATTTGCCGGGCGTGCGTGAAGATTAATGTAAAATGCGAGAACTTTATCTGTGTCTGATCGAACATGATTGTGCTGAAAGTTTTGAATGCATACCCAATGAGTATTCAATTTATTATAGTGGAAACAATTCTTAGGAGAACTCGGTGGGACAAACGCCGTGTTTTACAAGAATTTTAACGGAGTTGCGAGAATGGTTTAAGCCAGAGGTAGGTAACCTCCGGCCTGCGTGACCATTTGGTCCTGCCCTGAAGGCAATTTGTGAACATATAGTGACATGCATTTGAAAGTCAATTTATAACTTTTTCCCATCATTATTAGACATAGGCTTAATACACTTCGTGATGCCCCTTCCGCATGGTGAAGTACAACCCACAGGTTGCACAATGTCGCATAAAGCATGCATGTCTTTACATATGAACCAAACTCATCCAACTATGGAAAACTATATGCGAAATTTATTCCGTTTGCACCGTCAGTCCCGGTGCATTACATGGGTCAATCCTCCCTCCCTCCTTTGAGTGGGTTTAAAAGAAAAGAAGTGAATAACTTTGTAATGATGTAAAGCGAAGACTAAAGATTAAAACAGTGCCTTCCAAACGATATTTTTTCGGCGTGCTTCACGTGCTTTTTTCAGTTCCTCAATTACTATTATAATACTATTATAATACGGTACTTCAGCATCACAAATGGGCTTGTAATTAGTGCAAGCTAAGATGTTTAAAACAAACGATCACCTTCTAATAACTGCATCTGATTTGTTTCACGCTTCATGATGTCATTCACAAAAAAAAAAAAAGAAAAAAAAGGGGGCGTTAATGCTACCGTTAATCCCCACGGTTTTGCAGACACCTCAGAGCGTTCGGGGGTCTTTCCCGCCGTGATTCTCATCCACGAATGGAAGCAGCTTTACTGAATTTCACATTGACAGATCAGCATAGGTGTCTGTCTGCAAAAATGTGTATCGGAGATGAAGCCTACACGTAATGCGTGCCTCATAGGAGGAGAGCTTTTCGTTCCCTTGGCCACGTTGACAGCGCCCATGACCGGCGAGCAGTCTTAAGATTGTTAGATGGCCAGTTATATAATCGAAATGTTTACCACCTTGGTTTTAAACAGCCGTTAGAATTGACTAATATGAACATCAAACAGTTAATCAAAAATGTAGTGAGACTAATAACTAGTGGTCTAGTTGTATAAGAGAGGAAATGTCGTTCCCCATTCCCCTTTGCCAAAAATTGTTTCGGAAACTATACTGAAATGCCAAATAGTGCTATCATTTTATTGTTTTCAAGTGATTTCAGGTTCGAGAGTTTCGTCATTTTAAGAAAGAAATCAAGAAAATTAGCATTTTATGACTTGGCAAAGCTGAAGCGTATTGTGACATAATGAAACAAATAACAAAATATTAACGGGTAGGCCTTTTATACAAGTGGATCAAGTGACCAGGTGACGCTGCCTTTTCACCGTGCCATTCACTCCGTCCTTATAGTGAAGCGATCGGTTGTATTGGTTGTATTTATTAAATATAGCACAACGTATGACTGAATGCCTGAGATGGTTTCTATAGAGCTTTGGAACACCATATGGGGCTTCGCTGTAAATCATAATACTAACCATACACCTACTATACTATATCCTGTACGGAACATTGATATTACTGAGGGGTCGTCCGAACCTTCGTGAGAAGTTGATTTTGCCCCCCCCCCCAAACAAATTTTCTTACAGCCGCCCATGTCTTAAAGCCGGGCCGCTATTGTCGCTTAGTAGTACCCCATACACCAAAGATTTTAAGTGTTTATCTAGGTATGTAATGAAATAGTGATCCTTTGGTTGGGGAAAACCTAAAAGTTGCTCGAATCGAATGGCAACAGATGCTTGCATGATATACATGAACCGAGCAAGATCGTAGCAATTTAAAATAGCCGACTACAAACACGGATGCACATAGCCCTGAATTCTTTCAAAAAGCTTCAAAATCGATGAATAATCGATACGACAATGGCATAACAGCCGTCAGAAACTGTGAAAAACAGCTGAAACGGATCGAATCAGTTCATTTCCGTATTTGCGTTAACCTTCAACGTCTGTTGATTCACATAACACCTAAGACTAAGTAGCTTCCACTGAACTTGTTTCAAGGTCAGCAGAGAAATTCAAATTTCAAAGTGTAAGCCTTTCATTTGGATAGGTATATAACCTAACCATCTGCCATGTTCATGAACTGAGTATAGCTGTATGACTTTTGTTAGCAACTACCAGCGCAGAAAATATTCCTATTTTAGATTTTTAAGATTAGGCTAGAACAAAAGAAATAAGCAGAGCACGATAAAATCTTTCTTGTCACGCGGAATGTTTCGTTGACTAACGGTAAAACTTTATTTACGCATTTCAGATTGTTAGAAAACTAGTATGAAAAGCAAAATATTGCAATTTCTATTCCTTTAAAAAATGGTTTTCAATAAAAAAAATAATAATATGTAGATTCAGATTACCAGCTGCGTGTCTGACGTATATGGAATACACATACGTGATGATATGTTATGATAAATCACTTTTCATATACTATTTATGTTAATATGATTTTAATTTGAGTACTTTGATCCACGTATATTTTCATCTTATTTGAATATGCAGTAGTAAAATAAACGCATCACCCAACCCACACATGATATCATGCAGTGTCTCACGAAACTTCTAACCCTAACCTTACAGTATTTTATGTCTCCTCCTTAACTATAAATCTTGTGACATGATATCATGCATTATAATGTCTTCTTGAGACAAGAATTTGAAACATTACAAAGCAAAATGTGAGGACTTGGTGTTACGAATGTAGCGTATGCTTATTCGACTGAGCATGCGGCATTTAGCTTGTTACTCTCTATATCCATATCCTTAAGTCTCCTTCGTTCAATTAACAACAGCAGTGGGGAACCAATGGGATTCACCTCATCCTCTTTAAAAGAATGCTCTTCATTATTCCCATGCAAGATAGATTCTGGGAGGGGGAAATATAATCAGATGTGTATTTTTGTTCTAAAAACAAAATCTAGAGAGTGAAACCTGACAAGGGTCGGCTTTTACTTTCTTAGTCTTTTTTTCTCATGGGTGTACAGTTCAGGGGAAGCAGAGAAAAGGAAGACACGATTGATACTATAATCTTACACAGAAATGGATTTCAGAACTCCTTGCATCTGCAACGGCCTTAGATGTTGGGGATGGTAACCTCGCATACCCCATTTAGGCAAAAGAACGGTGGGGTTTGAAAAAGTACAGTCAATACAGCATGAAGATAGAATTGTAGATTAATTATCTCTTCTCCGTCATCACCACGGGTTTCAAATCCTCCCCTCTCTTTTCGTTATCAGTTCCCACATTACAGGACTGTCCTTGAGCATAATGATTGATGTACGTGTGTGGGCAGAAGCCAGACAAAAGTCATGAAGGGGCGACATAGCCTCCAGCGGGCGAAATATTTGGGGGGGGCGAGATATACTAAAATACACTTAGGCAATAGTAATTTCTAATTTTCTTGAGAGCGAAAATTTTCCTAGAGGTTGCCCCTCCCCCCCGGCTACGGACTTGGTAAGAGAGTACCTTGCTATACTTTTCTTTCTGAAATTTCATGATACTTGCTGTCGATGGTCTTTGTTAAAGAGGCTTTTTGTTTGCAATGAACAGCTTTTACTAATGTTGCAGTTTGCTGAATTTCCATTAACAATTCCGTTTTATTTTTAATTCAGATAAGACACAGTGTTACCCAAGAAACTCCATGCTTACCCTTCACTTGTCTTACTACGTGAAAGGCCTGAGAAAAAGTGTAACAAGGGAGTGGTCAGAGCAATTGTGACAATTGAATTATATACTCAAATTTATCTAAAATCAAAGTTACTTGCGTAATCACAACTCACTTCAGGAAAGCATTGCTAAACATATACCAATTGCACCGTCGTCACGTCTAATAAAACAACGCAAAACAGCCGCCATGTTGAAGAATGTGCGACACGCAGTTACACAAGTCGCATGTGAACTGACCAATCAACAGACTCCAGACAGTATACTACTGATACGCATGCAACATGCCCTGAATATGAACTATTGTACATAAATGTGTGCAGTGTGTTTAAGACACAAAAGACACCCATATGTAGACCAACATGGCGACGTCGAGAAAACATGGCGTCTTGTGAAATGGTTTCATTAGAGAGTCAAATATTTCAGAAGTAGGAATCACTGGAAGCTAAGCTAACGGTATCTCCGCTACTCCACTGTCGACGCAAGTTTCCATTTCCCGGCATGCCTGGCGTGGGAGTCACTTCTGCTTCGAATACACTGATATCATCGGAAGGTTCCTCTCTGGCCGATAACCATTCTTGGATTCTCTTTTCGATGTCCTCGCTTCGAAGTTTCTGGTTCGGTGGCCCTATTCTCTCTCCTCTCACACTTCGAACAGAGAATCCATCATAATAGTCTTCAGGGGTCTGTCTAATATCAGAGAACTCCTCATGCAGAAGATCGATAAAAAGAAAGTCTGAATCCTCATGAATGCTAGACTCGGTCAAAGAACTTCCTCCTCTTCGCCTTGTCCCCGACCCAGGAGGGTTAATGACCGCAAGATGATTTTTAATGTATCTTCCAGAAGGTGGCGCCCCTTGTGGCTGATGAATATGATATCTATCTGAATACTGTGCCGGATACCCTGGGTAAAATTCCCCTTGTTGAGAGGGCTCCCCAGAGTAAACATAGGTACTTCGAGCACCATGACTTCTCATATGTGGATGATGAGGGCGCTGTGGTTCAGATTTCCTGTGTGACGTCGAGGGGTACACTTCCGCACTGGCATTCACATGAGAAGACCGCGTGTAGTCATTTGCATTGTGATCACGTCCATTGTTCTTTCTATGGGGGCTACTGGCGTATCTTTGACCCGACGTACCTGAGTGTGGTTGACGGGACCTCGGTCTGTCCCTTGTCAACCCAACTGCCGCCCCGTGACCCTTGCTCCCTTCCAATATGACTGAGAATGAACCCGATTCAAATGCTTTATCGGGGCTTGAATCTGGGGGGTAGGAAGACCTTGATTTAGCACCCCTCCCTTGATCTCGTACATGTTCTGTAATGCCTATATCGTCCCTTCCTCCCCCTTGCTGCTTCCTTAATAGTTTTCTCTCCTGTCGAAGTTTTCGTTTTCTCTGAAGATCTTCGAACACCTGGAGAAAAGTCCTTAGTAGCCAGTAGGTAATTTCTTTTGAAACTTTACTCTTTTCACACAAAAATGCATGACATTCGAACAAGCTACTATCAGAATTGCTATCCGTTCGAGTAATGATTGCAAAAACACGAGGCGAGGCTTCGTCCGCAACTCCGTAGCAAATGTTGTGTAAGGGAATCAGCACATGTTTTTCCTTACCAAAAGGTCCGTTTTGGTCCAAAAAGTGAAAACCTTTTTCAGACACTGTGAGGGTCGTTTTTGAACCCTTCTGTTTCTCTTTTAACTTCAACAAACTTTCGACTGGTTCAGCTATGTACTCTCGACCGTATTCACCCCTAGATGGTAACTTTCCAAGATACTGTACATTAAAGATTGGGCATTTCGAACGCTCGGAAGAACCACTTTTATCCCGTTTAGTAGAAGAGACTTCACGGGGTCCGTCTTTCAGTCTCCGACGGTTGAGCTTATCACGTGATGCCATGACGTCAGCATGAGTTTGGGTCAAGTGTTGTTTTTATCCACTGCTAACATCGTAAACCTGAAAGATAAAATTCAACACTTTAATGATAAAGTACGGATAAAAAACGTTTTATTTTTATGTGGTAAATCATGTGATGACAGGACCCTCCAAAAAACAACTTCAACAACTGAAATAATGGCTGTTCGTTTGAACTCAGATTAACTCATGCCTTAGAACTTTTGACCATGACGTTGAAACATGATTGCCTCCGTAAGGCCCCAAAAGACAGTGGCCATTTTTACAGATTATAGCCTTCATGACCATTAGCTTTCTTGGTCACGTAACGTTCACATAAGCAATCAAGAGCGTTCTCGTGAATGTCAGTAGTCAGTCATAGGATGGATGTACCTGTTAAAAATAAAACAACTAAAAAAGCTTCGTTCTTAACTTTGCTCTCAAGTTCGTAACTTACAATGTGACAATGACTCTGCCAAATGTTTAGGTCCGTTAACTAGTGGTGATCCACCGATATTTCCCTAGATTTTAAGGTGAAGTGGGCTTCTGCCTTCCTGGTTTATGCGGCAGGATAATATTCGGACACATGCAAAATACGGTGAAGAGCAATTTTAAGACTTTATCAGCCTGCTAAACGACGAGACGCATACTTTGATCTGCATAATCAGACTTTCAGGACCAGGGAGCCTTTATGGTATCAATGTCTCAGAAGAACTACACAACAAGAAACAATGTGAGCATTCAAATCACTGGAATCGTTGGCGGGATATACTCTAATACGAGCACCAAAGGGCCTGATGTTTAGTCTTCGCCATGGCGTGGATCAAAATGTGAACGTTCGTCACTATTTTTGGATCTAATCCCATCTCATCTGTAAATTCCTTTTAAGAACCCTTTCGGTAAACTGTGTTGGATTCAGAGAGAACCCTGTGGAATCGTTCGAAATAGCAGGCATCGCATCGCAAAATGCGACACACTTTCTTGCACATGCAATGTACTTCTCGAAATGCGTAGCGTAAGTATGCGATGCATTGCGTTTGTCAAATTATAAAAAATACAGTAGAATGAAGTAAAACACACACAGCAAGGCTTTGTAAGGAATGGACACATTTTCAGTAATTATTCTTCGAGAAAAAACCAAACCACAAGCTACGAATCCCATGTGTATTCCCAAATCAATCACACAGAACGAGATCTTCAAGAGCTCCATGCAGTGCTTTCGCAAACACATGATCTGTATGTCCAATCTCCGAGCTGAAAATTCCAGTCTACGGGTAATTGGTGTGTCGAGTTTTGTTGGGTTTTAAAAGCAGTTAACTGGTTCTAACTGTTTTTAACTGCTTTTAACTGGTTTTAAATGGTTTTGTCAGGCACCATTTAAAACCCCACACCCAGAGATGCCACCAGCAATTACAAAAAAAATCTGAAAGTGGTCTTAAGGTGTGAAACTGCTGGATAGGCGATCACA
>WURT03161928.1:0-10697 GCA_009936505.3 Holothuria glaberrima | reverse complement strand
CAAGGTTTTTGCAGTTTAACCTCTGGTGACCTCAAATGACCTTTGACCTCCACCAAAAACAATGGGGTTCTTCTTCTCAACATGACAAATCTATATATTAAATATGAAAAGTGTTGGTCTTTCTTACCTCGAGATATCGTGTTTACAAGTTTTTTGCTTTTGACCTCTGGAGACCACAAATGACCTTTGACCTCCACCAAAAACAATAGCATTCTTCCTCTCAACATGACAAATCTATAAACCAATTATGAAAAGTGTCCGTCATTCCTATCTTGAGATATTGTGTTTACAAGCCATTTTCAAGGTTTTCGCAGTTTGACTTCCAGTGACCTCAAATGACCTTTGACCTCCAACAGAACCATAGGGTTCTTCTTCTCAAAATCATGAATCTGTATACCAAATATGAAAAGTGTCGATCATTCCTATCTCTGGATATCGCGTTTACAAGGTTTTTGCAGTTTAACCTCTGGTGACCTCAAATGATCTTTGACCTCCACCAAAAACAATAGGGTTCTTCTTCTCAACATGACAAATCTATACATTAAATATGAAAAGTGTCGGTCATTCCTATCTTAAGATATCGTGTTTACAAACCATTTTCAAGGTTTTTTGCAGTTTAACCTCCGGCAACTTCAAATGACCTTTGACCTCCACCAAAAACAATAGCGTTCTTCCTCTCAACATGAAAAATCTACATACCAAATATGAAAAGTGCCAGTCATTGCTAACTTCAGATATTGCGTTTACAAGATTTTCGGTTTTTGACCTCTGGTGACCTCAGATGACCTCTGACCTCCACCAAAAACAATAGGGTTCTTCCTTTTAACATGACAAATCTATATACCAATTATGAAAAGTGTCGGTCATTGCTATCTTGAGATACCGTGTTTACAAGCTGGGCGTCACATACACACACACATACACACACGACATCACCATCGCATAGATTCCTTGCCTGCCTTCAGCAAGGAATCAATAAAAGACAATGTTTCGCCAAAAATGCTAATTTTTTCTTTAAGTAAAATTCAACAGGGGGTCTGAAAAAAAGTATGCTTTCTACATTACAGAAAACGGAGCAAATGGATGATCTTTGACTGGTTTTATATATTTTTAAAATATTATAAAAGACAAAGATGTTTTGCCAAAAATCATCATTTTTCTTATTTAAAAGTAAAATTCAGCAGGGGGTCTGAAAAAAAAAGTATGCTTCCTACATTTCATGGAGCAAATGGATGATCTCCAACTTGACTCTGACACTTTATATAAAGTATGATTTTGTTTCCTTAATTTTACTTAGTTGTTTAACACTTCTCAAAATGACATGCTAATTTTTTTTCAACAAATTAATGAAGGAAACAGGTATTAAATTGACAAAAACACTATAGTCAAATAGTTTCCAGAGGAATCTCTCACCCTTTAAAGTCACTACAGTTGTCATGCATGGTACTACAGTAGCAGAAGCTGAAATGAAAACATGAACAAAGAAAATCAATTAACAAGGACCGTTGTTTCAAAACTTGATATGATCTCATATTAAACATCTCAGACTGATAGAAGAGAGACTAAAGCCAAATTTTCTTATGATATAAAAGAGGAGTATCAGCATTTGGGTGAAATTTTTAATGATACATTTGCAAGCCTAAAGTGAACTTGAATCAAGTAGTGGTACTCTCATACCCTTACACTGATGAACAATGGTTTGTTTTTTGTTTTTCAATCTATCGTTTTGTTTTATTTATTTGTTTTTCTACATCATCAAAATGTATGGCAGATATGCAAAATTATAAATACATACATAACAATGAAGTAGATGGAAGTAAAACTAAAAAACCTGGAGGGGTTTGTCAAGAGTTTTACATCCGATTACAACATAAACATGTTACCTTGAGTAGCTGAGTTGCATACACAAGCAAAGCATAAAGAAAAAAGAATTTAAGGGAAGAAAGGACAGAAAATTAATTAAGTGGAAAAGTAATGACTAAGATTACAGGACCAGAACTTACCCTCACAAACCCCACCCTTACGGCCCTCTGCCCCCTCCCACCCATTAAAGCAAAAGGCTTTCCACAAACAAAATGCATAGTGACAAAAAACACATGTAAAGAGTGCACCTGAACAGTATGGTAAGTCTACCAAGAAGTTATATCCTTACAATAAACCTTGCATATAAAATGGTGATGAAGTACAAAGCCATGTACAGCAGTATTGGGTGAAACTTCTCCGAAAAGAATTTATACTTGGCATGTTAATTAATGAATCAGGTAATGAGTTCCACAGTTTTATAGCTTTGTAGCTTAGGGTCAACTGTGAAGATAAGGTACTGGTAACAACAGTATGCTGGAGATAAAATTGACGAGTAAAATAGTTGTGGACTAAAGAATTTTTCGGTGAAGAATTCTGAAAATGATTTCAGTAAAAGGCTGTGTATAAAACGATATCAATGAAGCAATGTTCAGATGCACAGTGACAAAAAACACACGTAATGAATGCACTTGAACAGTATGACAAGTCAACCAAGATATTAGGTCCTCACATTAAACCTTGCATATAAAATGGTGATGAAGTACAAAGCTATGTACAGTAGTAGTGGGTGAAACCTCTCTGAAAAGAATATATACTTGGCATGTTAATTAATGAATCAGGTAATGAGTTCCACAGTTTTATAGCTTTATTACTTAGGCGTCAACTGTGAAGATGAGGTACCGGTAACAGTAGTAAACAGGAGATGAGATTGACGAGTAAAATAGTTGTGGACTAAAGAATTTTTGGTGAAGAAATCTGAAAATGATTTCGGTAAAAGGCTGAGCATGAAACGACAGGTGAATGAAGCAATGTTAAGGTTGATCATATCGAACAGTTTCAAGAGATTAAGAGACTTATACAACTCGCTGGTGTGATCACAAGGTCTAGATAAAGAAATGTAGCGAACAACTCTCTTTTGCAAAAGAACCAGGTTGTGAAGGTAGGAGGTTTTCGTACATGACCAAACTGTGGACAATATATTAGATGAGGATACACAAGAGTAAGGTGAATTGTATGGAGAATACCCTTTGGCAACAAATGCCTTAATCTACCAATTACACTGATTCCTCTGGAAATTTTTGAAGAAATATGAATGATGTGCTCCTGCCAGGTAAGCTCGCAGTCAATAATGACGCCAAGAAATTTAACACTTTTGGATGGGTCAAGCTTTTGCCCATTTATGGGGATATTGAATACATAATGATGACTATTATTAAATACCATAAAATTTGTCTTATTTATATTAAGAGATAGCTTATTTGCTATGAACGAATCAGAGAAGAGGCTTAATTCATTAACACCACTGCTTTGAAGTTGATAAGAGTCATTCCCAGTGAAGAAAATGTTTGTATCATCTGCAAAGAGTACAACTTCTGCTTTCTTAGAAATCAAAGTTATATCATTCCTATAAATAATAAAGAGTAAGGGCCCAAGAATTGAGCCCTGTGGTACCCCACATCTTACAGTTTGAAATTTTGACTTTACATTGTTAAACGATGTAAATTGTAACCTGTCACTGAGATAGCTTTTAAACCAGTTTAGGCAAATACCTTCTAATACCATAGCGCTCAAGTTTCTTTAAGAGAATACCATGGTCACTTGTGTCAAATGCTTTTGAAAGATCAAGAAACATCCCAATACATGTATTATTGTCAATAGAACCGCATAATTTGTCAACAGCTTCGATAAGAGCAAGTTCAGTTGAGTGACCTGGACGAAACCCATTTTGGCCGTTGGTGAGTACATTGTGTTTTGTAAGAAAAGTTTGTACTCTGTTGAACATCAGTCTTTTTAAAATTTTTGAAAAGCATGATAAAACTGAACGGTAATTGACACATTGGTTCTGATCACATTTTTTGTAAATGGGACAACTTTAGCAATTTTCCGTTCTTCTGGAGAGATTACCACATTGAAAGACAGGTTAAAAATATATGCCAATGGTTCGGAAATGTACGGCATACCATTATGAACTACTTGAGGCTGAAAACCATCATAGTACGCAGCTTTATTGGGATTTAGACACTCTAAAGAGACATTGACAAGATCATCTTTACTAATGGGTGAAAAAAAGAATGAGCTGGACCTGTACTCTGGTATAAATTCCTTTAGGTGTGTATTTCATGGAATTTTGGATGCAAGAGATGGACCAAGGTTCACAAAAAAGTCTTTAAATGCATTAGCAATAGCATCTGGATCTGAAATCTAGGTGTTCTCAACCCCGTCAGGGTAACTACTGTACTTTGTGAATGTCCTTTGTGTAGAATGTCATTAATATTTTGCAATGTACGTTTCGCGTTATGTTTAGATTTGGTAAATATATCAGCATAATACATCCTCTTTACTATGCGCACTACATGATTAATCTTATTATGCAACATGTTATAGGTCTTTTGGTTCGTAGGTGTGGGAGTCTCCAGATAACTCTTGTAGAGCCTATCTTTTAATTTTGATGGAAGTGATAATGCCTCTCGTAATCCAATTCTTTTTCTTCTTTTTGCCAATCATCAATTCACATTAAAAGCATGAGAAAAAAATGAAGGAAAAATTTGATGTAAAGTTGACCGAAAAAGATAAGTTTTGGTTAAAGACTCTCTACTCTCACCCCAGATAGTAAAATTCTCCCTACTAAGTTTACTTTTAGCCCCTCCCCCAATTTAAACAAAATACATCTCTCAGATACACATATAAAACAGATACACAGTACCTACAGTAGCCTGAACTGAGTTTAATTTGTGCAAGGCCATACATATTCAAACACAGTGACTGTGTGTGAGCCTAACCAGGAACACAACTGATTGTACAAGTAATAGTTGACCAAACAGAGTGGAGCTATATAACATTGTTTGAATGATTGTCAACAAAAGTGCATTCATCGACTGTATAAAGAACTGAATGGCTATTTCTAAAAATGTTTGGCAGGGAGTTTGCCAGCAACTTACTAGTTTTTGGGAATGCCATATCCCCTTTAATGTGAGGTAATGATGACCCTCTATTGGCTTCAAGTTAAATATGTTTAAAAATATCATCACTTTTAATACCCTACTAAACTAGAATGTTTGGTCATTCTTCTTACCAGTGAATGTGATAAAATATATTAACAGTATTAATTTTTGTGACCTGCAAATCGGTACCAACAAAGAGCTTTCCTCTATACGTAATGTGACTTCATTCCAAAATAGCATCTACACTTAAAATACTGCTGGCTTTTGAAATAAATGCTCTTGCTCTTGTAACAAAAATACTACTCACCAAATGAAAAGAGAGTTAAACCAATGTAGTACTGCATCAATGCATGGCTCAGGGAAATTATCACGAAAGATGGAATCAGAAGAAACATGCCCTGAAAAAATGAGAAAATATAAACCAATGTGGAAACTACAAGCCTTAGAGCCCAAAGCTCATTATCCTGGAACTGAAGTTACAAAGAAATGGGAAGATACAAAAAGTAGTTTAAGTCAGACTGGCACAGTGTACCTTGCTATGTCATTGAAAAGGACAAATGTGTAAACATTGTGAATAGCTGTATTCAAGCTTCTAAGATTTTGTAAGGGCAAAAATTTTAGCCAACATACATTGTGGCATGCTATATTATATCATTCTGAACATCATAAGACACCTCGTGTAAGAACAAAGGACTAAACGAGTCACTTCAACAATTACAGTCAATGGAATCGGTTTGAGAAGTAACATAAGAAAGATCCGATTGCAAAGCCCACTGGCTCATGTACATTGATCACAGTTATGCTGTGTATAAGCATGGCCATTGGCAGAAATTTTTCTAAGGGCACAACAGGCGCAGATCACCACCATCAGTTTGCATTTAGTGTAGCAAGAAAAAAAATTGCCTGAAAGGACTCCATTTTGTCACAAATGGCACTTCTTTACCTTGAAAGTTGCATCTAAACAATCTTCCAGCATTTTTATAATGACCAAAGAGTTTAAAGATGGCTGTGATTAAAACTTTGTTTGAACATTTATCATGGTAGTAGGGTTTAACTAACCTTACTTCCCCTCCCCCAGCCATGTGTGTAAGAAGCTGAAATGGCACCAAATTTATCAAATGAAATTTTTGCCATATTTAGGTGCTCTGTCACCTTTGCTCTTACCATTTTCAAGTACATCACTCTGCAAATGACTGAATGGGAGCAATTTTCTTCAATTGTTAACATTTTCTCCAACCTCATAATCACAATAAACCACACACGCCATTCTGGGCTAAGAATTAGTGAGAAGTGACAAGGGAAATATGTTAATAACTTTGACTTTTAATTGGAAAAGTGTAGTAGGGAAAGGAAAACAAGAAGGTAGTACTGTAAAGCACCTACATTAAAATGCATACTGTAAGTACTGCTTACAATTGTCATCCCAAGAAATTTTAATGTTATAGTGGGCAAGAACTCAAAAGGGTATGTGCAACACTAAATTAGTTTTAATTTTTCATTAAAAGTTCAAGGATACCTTTTACTTTTAAGTAGTTTTTCCATCACTTCATTAAATGTTTACCCAATTTTTTTAGCAATGACTAATATGCTAATTTGCAAGTACAGCCAACACGTCAGCTTTAATGTTGAGCAAGGCTGGCCAGCTATACACTTTGTTGGCACAATTCTGACAAAAAATTCAAGAGACAAGTTTAAGTTAAAGATGTTAGCACAAGGACAATCACTTCAAGAAGGCAGCATGATAGATAAGTAGTTAAAGCTATTGATGGATCAACCCATGGTTAATTAAGAGGGTGACTTTGGCACGAAAAGTTTGGAAAATTTGTACGCTTTCATATGGGAGCATTTGAACACTTCGAGACATGCATATGCATGTTGTATATTAAGAGCCTAACTTTGATTAGCTAGAACCCTAACCCTTACCCTAATCCTAACCCTGATTGGTCCTAACCCTTTGTGCATCCATCATAGTGTTAAGTATGTTGTGTCCAAGGGGAAGAAGGTTCATCTTAACTGCCACTTCCCACCCAGGTGTTACTTGCAGGGATCTGTAGGACATATCTTCAGTTGGGCTTGGCAGAAACTTGAGCCAGATGGAAGACTTGCCTGGGGACAGATTTTCATGGCCAAGAGTAAGATGTGAAGTCTCATATGAATTCTGTTTTGCACAAAGGGGCCTTAAAAATGCATATAATATAAAATGTTATTATTCCAACAATTTCTGTTGTGGCTTTGAGCCTTTTCCTACATTAAGAGAGTGTGGAGGACCAAACTATTGTACTCCCCTTCTCTGCTGAAAGGGGTTAAGTGGTCAGTAGTAGTCAGCCTTGAATGGTACAACATTTGTTCTTCTGAAAACAATTAGTACTCTATGGTTCACTGTCCTCCTATCTTTCTGGTACATCAAGAATATTCAGCCTAAAGACTTACCATGAACCATCTTCATGAAAACTTGCAACTTAGCAGCTAGCTGGGGCATAGTTGCCCAATATGGAAATGGCAACTAAACATGATTTCATGACACCTTAATACTGTAAGAACCTTGCTATTTAAACTTAACACATACTAGGAAGGTTTAAGATGGATACTAGAAGAATTTGAATTTCTGTGCTTTATGGTTAAAGGACATTGCATTAAATGTGGCGACCAAAAACATGAAGAGGTCTAATCCTTGTCGGTCACTAGTTTCAAACTAGAATCTCCACATAGTTTAACAAACGTCTTTGGTTTTCTAGTCATATTTATCATATCCTTGGTCAGTGAAACAATGATTTGGATCAAATGCCTCAGATTTATTCTTGGTCTTCATTAAATTTAGTAACTTGAAGAAACTCAGCATGCAGTTAACACTAGTAATGTTTCATGAATACTAACTAGATGCAAAGATGGGACAACAGGCCTGTTTAGTAACCAACTAGGTTTGTTCAATATGGCCCGAGATGTTTTGCTGTTTGTTTAATGCTCATTACGATTCATTTACATGTTTGTTTAGAGTATGTGGTAGAGTTTATCCAGTCTTAAGTTTACTTGGTAAAAAACAAATCTTATTCTTGTTTCATGCTAATTCTCTTCCCTATGTCTAATTAACCCACTTTTTCAATTATGAACATTAAGTAAGATATCCTGCCACTTGTAACTTTTGTACCTATTATAAGAAAACTTCATGAACCTGGCACAGAGTTACTAGCTTAGTGCATCACTAGTCAGGCCTTAACAAAGTGACTCACCAACTGTCCATTGGGGAATAACATGCTGCTTGTGACAAACTCCACTTAGACTAACACCAAAAGAATGTTTGATGGCAACTCGCCAAATGATTTGATGATTTGGTTTGGAAATTTTGCTGAGGTTTGCCACAAGTAAACCAATGCTGGGAAAACTGAGCTGAAGCTGTTCAAGACAATTGTTGTTTCCCCTCAAAGCCATTTGAGAGCTTTCTAACTCTTTTGTCCTTTGATGCTGCTCCTAAACTCCACTTGGGAGCAGTTTCAGTTTTCAACATTAAGTAGGAGATAACTAGCAGTACTTTTCTTAAAATGTATACACCTAGTGAAGTAGGCATTTCTAGTCTGATATCAAATTTCTAAGTGTCAAGTTTCTTAAGGGATCGCAAACACTGAAACTACTTCTCAACCATGCAGGTATACAATGTGTTTCACTGAAGGGGTTCTCATTTTTGGCAAATGCATCATTAACAGATGTGATCATCACACGAATGTCTAACAAGCACCAGATTTACTAGCCTGACAATATCATACAGTTTCTTACAGGTAAAGGTAGCCAATATGACTACCTGACAAGTATTTCATGATTTGCAGGAGTATCAGGCACTTGGAATGATTCTAAAACACACCCATGCCCCCTCCCACCACAAGCCCTGTGTTGTCTCAAACATCTGTGCAGAAGCTGCTGTACTGCTGTTTTGCAATTGTTTTCTATCATCACAGCCAACAAGTAAGCCATTTACTAGTGAATATCTGCAATGTGAATACCTACTCGTAAGATTTTCTTTCTTATCTTTTGGGTTTTTCTTTCCTTCTTCCCCTTTTCTGTCTTTTCTTCAACAGACTTTGGCTAGATGGTCAACTGTGAGCATTGATAACTACATATATGATAGATAGGTACAATGTCATTGACTATCTAGCTTGCAGAAAAAAAAATGCCTGACACCTAAAGTCTTTTTGACAGATCATGGCAGAAGGCATACAACCCATCCAGTCAACATTCATCAACTTATACCAACAGCTGGTTTAACTTTATGTTCTTCAGAAATAGTAGATGTGTGGAACTTTCAGAAGCTCCACATTGCCGCCGCCCCCCTCCCTTCCTGCTCAAAAGCCCATTTCCAGCAAAATTTAATTACACCTCAAGCAAACTAGCATGAAACCTTGGGAAATCTGTGTATGGCACCCTTGGTAGTTCTGTGTATGGCACCTTGGTATTTCTTTGTATGCTACCAGTAGGTCTCTAAATGACTTTCTTTAGGTTTGTGCATGGAAATCTTTGTAGATCTGTGTATGGCACTCTTTGTAGGTCTGTGCATGGCCACCCTTGATGCAGTATGTCTGTGCATGGCACCCTTGGTAGGTCTGTGTAGGCACTCTTGCTAGGTCTGTGTATGGCACCCTTGATAGTTTTTGTATGGCATCCTCAGAAGGTCTGTGTAAGGTACCCTTGGTAGGTCTGAACATGGCACCCTTGGTAGGTCTGTGCATGGCGCCCTTAGTAGGTCTGAACATGGCACCCTTGGTAGGTCTGTGCATGGCACCCTTAGTAGGTTTGTGCATGGTGCCCTCAGTAGGTCTGAACATGGCACCCTTGGTAGGTCTGTGCATGGCACCCTCAGTAGGTCTGAACATGGCACCCTTGGTAGGTCTGTGCATGGCACCCTTAGTAGGTCTGAACATGGCACTCTTGGTAGGTCTGTGTAGGCACTCTTGCTAGGTCTGTGTATGGCACCCTTGATAGTTTTTGTATGGCATCCTCAGAAGGTCTGTGTAAGGTACCCTTGGTAGGTCTGAACATGGCACCCTTGGTAGGTCTGTGCATGGCACCCTTAGTAGGTTTGTGCATGGTACCCTCAGTAGGTCTGAACATGGCACTCTTGCTAGGTCTAGGTATGGCCAGATATGAAGGATTTAAGTTTTAATTACCAAAATTCATAAAAGAACAGGATCTTATACCTCCTAATTAAACTTACCATTAAGGCTATTCTCTTTTCTTTACCAGGTTGAATTCTTCTTAAAAAACCACCTGAAATCAAACAGTGATGAGAGCAGAATAATTCTGCCGATTAATTCACCAAGGATGACGTAAAAAAAAAGCCCTACTTTGGGGTTTATGTGGAGCTTTCCTTTCTTAACTTTTTCCAAACAAATATAGTTGTATTTCTCAGGTGCCAACATCTATGAACTGTAATTTAATCAATGTACTGCTTATTTCATTGCTTGTTCATCAATAATCTGTCCCAGATACAATCCCTCCAGTGCTGGCTGTAGTATGTGCGCTAGTGCCCAAATAACGAGATACTTCATACCCCAATTCAACAATGGGCTGTAGAGAGACAATTGAGATAAAGCATCTTTGCATACAACACAATGCAATGAAATTGCTATGAATTGAGCCAGCAAACCTAGGCTAAAAAGTCCAATGGATTTAACTAGAGCACCAATGGTGCTGAAGCTCAAACCTGCAACCAGGGTCCCTTGACTTAAGTGTTTATTAGTACAAGCA
>WURT03161906.1:0-10697 GCA_009936505.3 Holothuria glaberrima | reverse complement strand
TGGGATGATTGGATGGATACAAAAGGTAGTTATGAGAATCAGTGGGTTTGAAATAAAGGTTTGACTTAATTTTACGGCCACCTCGTTGGATAGATCATTCAATCTTTCAATTCATGAAATTTTTCATACAGGCTATCGCACAAAATGAAAAACATTCATTATTTGTACAATCATCTACGCTCAGCTTTGCTGTAAAGAGAAAATGCAGTCTTCCCAAAGTGTACCCAGTCATATTTTTTAATGAATGGCTCCTATCAATCACGTGACAATATTTGTATTACCTTTTTGGTAAATTCATGCAGAATAACTCCTTCGTTTACTTTCGTAAATGAAAGATATTTGTTATTAATTTCAGGAGAGATTTGTAAAATATAGCAGATTTTGAAAATAAACTCGGGGTGACTGCTTTCTCCTTTTGGTTCTGTCATTTTTTAATATTCTTATGTAAACCAGGACTGGTAACAAAGCGTGATGTCCTATTGACTTTACACGTTTACAAAGCACAAAAGAGGTATAATGTTGCTCATTCAATTAAAGCAGCCCACCCTCTATTTGCAGCAGACTGTTCAAGAATTTGTAAAGAGTTCTCAAACGTAATTATATGCTTTTAGCTACGGTAGGCAGACAGGAGAGGAAATCTGCTCTGTTGGCAACTCAGTTGTCAAGGTACAAGTTTAATCATTTCAGAGGGAATATCTGCCTACGATAGGGAAATGTACCCCAAAAGATATTACACTATCTATTTCGAAGACCACAGGGTATTTTTTGTGATTATTTTAAAGACATCAGAGGAAGAGGAATGGGTAATACAAAGTATTTTATTTAAATGTAGGCTATTAAATATTAATATTTTTCGCCCAACTCTAGCAGTGTTCTCTACAGATTTTCAAGAGAGGAGGCGGCCACGCGCAAAGCGCGTATGCGAGTGCGAACCACATTGATTCCTACACAAATATATGATTATTCCCTGCCAAAAAGGAAAGAATTTATGTAACTTTTTGCTTCTACTATGATGGCTGGATTTTTTCAGGGGGCGGTCGATATTTCAAGGGGCGGCAATTTTCACTCTGGGCGGACCGCCCATTAAAACCCCTCGTAGAGAACACTGCTCTAGCTATTTCAATTTTGACTGTCATGCACCTGTGTCCGCCCGGTAACCTAATTCCTCATTTGTATAACTAGTAATGTTTCATTAATAGTTTAGGGCATTTACATCACTTTACGTTTCGTGGCATATTTTAGTTTATCTCAGATTAATATTTTAATAAAAAACTTTCTGAATGCTCCATTATTAGGCTCAGATTTGTTTTTCTATTGTGATTATCGTTACGATTACTCTTCCCTGACATATGCAAGATGAAACTCATGCCAAGCAAAGCAATATTTCCCAATTTTCCTGCTAACAAAGGGGTTATAAACCAAACTCATATGCTGGCCGAAACAACCGGGTTAATAAATTTTGCCTTTATTTAAAAAATAATTTTGTGTGATAATCAACAACGGAAAAGTTCCTTTAAATAAGTCTAAGCAGAACCATGATAAGGCGCGGATCCAGAAATTGGAGAAATTAGTTTAGTAGATCAGTTTATAGCAAGAAGGTTAAGAATGCGGTTGCACTGATAGGGGGTTGGGTAGAGGCGGTAGCGGGGGGGGGGGCTGGCTTAGCGCAATGATTAGTTTATATGTTACGTAATGTAAACCTTTACTTGTATTAATATACACTTATATATGTATGTATATGTACGTATAAGTATGTTAACGTTAATATATATATATATATATATATATAGACATAGACATAAAAAGAAACAAAGGCACTACTATTCATAGCTGTACATAAAATTCGGAACAGGGGAATAAACCGCCGAAGGAGATGAATCAAATAGGCACTGGCCACGAGCGCACGTGACACCTTTCAATCGAAAGCGGGGGGAGGAGGGGAAGAGAGAATGAACCCCTCTGCCTTAAAGTCTAATACATTATCAAGCTGGCTCTTTCTTGATAAAGTAATTTTACTTTAGGGGCTCGATGTTCAAAGAGAACCCACAGACTGCTTTGCTAAATTAGAAGGATTCCAACCCCAGAAGTAAATATTCATGCAGATTCTGTAAGTCTATTTTATGTACAATTTGTACATATTGTCCACGAGTAGTGCTCGCTACCCCTTCGGTGCGACGGAGATTTAATAAAAAAAAAAAGAAAAAAAAAAGGAAAAAAAAGTTTTGTCCCATTCCTTCATGAGCTGTAATGAAACACAACTTCAACCTGTGCAGTAAACAGGTAATTTACCATAACGTAGCGACGAGTTTGGTGATGATCATAAGGTAGTGATAGAGGTAATGTACAATCAAGGTGATCAACTTCACG
Source organism: Holothuria glaberrima (assembly GCA_009936505.3). Classification (NCBI taxonomy): domain Eukaryota; kingdom Metazoa; phylum Echinodermata; class Holothuroidea; order Aspidochirotida; family Holothuriidae; genus Holothuria; species Holothuria glaberrima. The sequence goes on along the minus strand of WURT03161906.1, from coordinate 8,330 downwards.
GTAAGTTCAATCTGTTTAAGTAAATTAATTTCAAGTTTGCAATTATAGTATGAAGGTAAAGCCTAAACATCCACAGTAGTAAAATAAACCTTAGTTTCTTTAAATGATCGCCAAATGCCAAGCAGACACACATGTGACTTCGACCTAACACAAGAACAGAGTGAATTTACAGAAAAGAAAAGCACAATTAATCATTATACTACCATGCCCATGAATATAGAGTGACATCTTACGTGTAGTTATTACTTAAAAGAATGTTGTACACGTGGAAGGGGGGGGGGAACTAAAACAAAGAGGTCATGTGACCTTCGCTTCCAACTACCATTACGAGAGATACTCAACAACCCCTGGCCTAACAGAATGAATACACACTAGCCTAGGGCCTAGCCTGAAGGTATTTGATGCAACTTAAGTTGCAGTAACAAGGCCGATTTCATGATTTATACACTTTCTTAGCTGGAAGGGATTTTCCCAGGAAGAATGTGGGCGATTTTCGGAAATTTCCATTGAAATTATGAAAAAATGAAAAATGATGATCAGGTTAGCATTTATGTTAGGGTTAGGTAAAATATGAAATTGCCCCCATTCGTCCCGGGGAAAAACTCCATGTCCTGGAAAGGGGCCTTAACCCTATGAGGAAGGGAGTGACCCTCCCCTTTGGAAAATTGTTTGATATTGTGACGGGAAATATTCTTAGATATATTAGTTAAATGTAGCCCGCCCTCAGTTGTGTGAACGTCACCTCTCCCCGCTGTGCTAAAGCAATTGCACTACACCCGAATTACGCAACTGTATAGTTCAAAGACTATCCGGATCTATTCCGTTAATGGATTTTACCGATCTATGACGTCAGCGGATGAATCTGAAGGAGAGCGCAAGGGGAAGTATGTTCCCAAGTCACTCCAAGTCCACAACTGATCGGAGTAGTTTGTAATTATGAATAAAGATAACTGAAAATGTATCCAATCACATTTAATGTACCCTTGAAACTTACGAGTGGGGGTGAAAAAAACATGTATAAAAATACCCGTTTTCCAAGATTTTAGGGTCGAATACCCATGATCAGTGATGTTGCGAGAAGTAGACCGACTGCTGTAATAAACTTTCTTGCTTCGAAAATTTCTGGACTGTCGTTTTTTTAACTAAGAGTTGTTTTCCTTATCCCGGAAAGTGACCCGCTGCCTCAACACACCAAGTCCCTCCCATCACTTACTTGGCTTCTGTATTGTGACGGGCCGAATGGATTTGCTTTGTCAAAATATTTATGGGTGCTTATATGTAATTTGGTTCAGCAAAGTGTGCAGCTTTTAAATTCAAATTATTCAAATGGTGAATGAAGAAATAGTTTGAGGGGCCCCGCTTTCTACGCTTATGGACACATAAGTACTTTCTTAGTACCCACGTGAAATTTAAGTAACAAATCTAGGCCCAAAGCAGTTGACAACTGAACATACCCTCTACTCGCACGGAATCCCGCACAGCCTTATGTTGCATCAACAAATCTACAAAACATTTTTCGTGTAATATGACCTTCAGGGTTAGTTTGTCGGCCAATGGGGTCAACTAAGCCCCTCCTAGTCTGGCCAGCGTCCTTCCTGATAACTTAGAAGTGTTCATTAATTATGAGGTAACATAATTACAAAGAGGCAATAATACCACTTTTTAAAAATATGAAAATAGTTAACCAGGAGGAGTACAAGAGGACTGAGTGCAACCTTAATGTGATTGTGAGTTGCTAGCTATATATGAAAGGCATCAAAGAGGTTGAAGAACAATTTCGTAGCTCACAACAACCAAATTCAACCTTTATATTATATATATATATATATATATATGGCCTACGGAAAGATCACAAAGTGCATGAAGATGCAATTAGGGGACCACCAGTAAGGCCAGTCTGTGGTACCATTATATCATGCAATAGTAGGATCTCAAACCTCATTAGCAAAATTCTAAAACCCCTGATAAAGAGATGTCCCGAGACATGTGAGAGTACTGAAGACATGCTCTTGAAATTCCGGGTCTGCAACGAAGGTACCCAGTGGAGCGGACTCTCTTTTCTCATCTCCTCAGCTTATGACTGAACAAGGAATATGTCGTACAACCTGTTACGTAGGCAACAACGAATGTGACTTGAATGGCTTCAATATAGGAAGCACGGATGTAGCTGCTCTCTACCCGTCAATCGAAATAGACTTTGCAGTTGAGAAATGCTGTGACCTTGTAATGAACAGCGACTTAAATTTTCCGAAAACAGATGTGCAGAAACTTAAGTTGCAGCTCCCTGGAGATACACTCCAAAACAATGCTATAATACGAGAGGAATTGAGAGACCTCTGTCCCAAAAGGAAGTTGAAAGGAAGAAAACCCACTCTCACATCCTCAGGCTCAAGTACTGATTACGCCGTGAGGTGGAGACCGAGGAACAAAACAGATAAAACGCAGAATAAAAGCTAAGTCGAACAACTAATTATTTTAGCTATCAAAGCCACACTAAAAGAAATCCTACACAACCACATATGTGTATGCAATGATAAACTACTTAATTAGAATGCAGTCACCCCAATAAAAAATTGTAAAGTAGACTATCCTATTTCCTGAATGGCTCTTGAGAATCATGTGACAGTATTTTTCTGACTCAATTGCAAAATTTACAAGGAGCAACTACTTTGTTTACCTTGAATACGCAATATTTATATCCTAAAATATCACGAAAGCAGTGGCGTAGCCAACGGGGGGGGGGGAGCGGGGGCGGAACCCCCAGTTGAAACTCTCACCCCCCACTTCCCCCCAAATGAAATTATACAGACCGAGAAAAAATATTTTAATACACGCCAAATATGTATGTCTACAGGCTACATGATGATGTCTATTGCGATTTTTTCAGTCCTAGAAATATACTGTACTGGGGGAGGGATCTAAGGGGAGGGAGTGTTCCCCTCCCCCTTTGGAAATTTTGTGACTATTTAAAGTTCCCTATAGATGCAAAATGGTGCAATGTTTGACAAACTTTGAAGTAAATTCATCCCTTTGGAAATTTTTTTACACTCTAACTTGCCCTAGATGCAAAATGGTGCAAGGTTTGACAAATTTTTAAGGTATTTCCTCCTATTCAATGTCATGTTTTGGCAGCCTGTCATCCCATGTGGGAGGAGGGAACGAAGGCTGCTCCCGTCCCTTCCAATCAGAATGGGGGTGGTCGCCCCTTGCCCTCCTTTTCCTACGCCAGTATGTTTACAGATGTGCAAAAAGTATTGACAAAAAATGTGGTCTCAAAGTTAAAGTCATTGAGAAAACAGGCAAGTCCTTAAGAAAATGTTAGTGATGTCAATAAATCCATTCAGGGCATATTCTGTGACCTGGGTGATAAGTGCGAAACACGCCCAGACAGTAAGATAAAGCTATCTGCAAAGAGCGTGAACTTAGTCTAGAAAGTGAAATGTAAGACTGCAGGTGAAAAAGGAGGAAGGTACATTGGTGAGTCTGCCAATAGCCTTCAGGAGAGATACCGACAACATAAGGAAAAACTTAAAGAGGAAATCTTCTCATCCCAGACAGTTCCAATTCTCCCAACTAGTAAGTTAGTAATAGCCCTACCCATAACTGTCTTAATAGCTTCTCCTTTGTGCAGACACAAACATAGTTTATTGCTTAAGGCCATATCCTGGTGAGTATACAAGGCCCTAATGTGTAATCAAAACACTCTCTGTGCATGCTGTGTCAAAATGAGCTGATTTGCATCTTTTGAATTTTGTAACTCAGATCTCAATCAAAGACTAGTCACCAACTGAGACTTTTGCTTACCCCCAAGTAAAAGTCATACTTGGGGTGATGCAAATCTGCCTTCAAAGCCGTGAAAAAAGAATCAGTGTTTTGAAACACATGCAGGACAAACATAATAGGGACGTTGCAGACTTGGAGGTGAAAATTATTGGAAGCTTCCCAGGATACTGATGCCGCCTTCACAGGCCTAATACATCCTTGAAGGATGCAGTTTTACTTCAGGAAGACCTATTTAAGTTACAAAATTGGGCTATCACTCGGCAAATGTTTTCAAGTGTAAGCTTCTGCGTATTTAATACCGTAAATCTTGTAGATGTAATTTTATCTACAGAGTGTACCACCAAAATGCCTCTTCCTCTGCTCCTATTTCTCTCTATTTTTTTGATTTGCTTGCGCTTGCACAAAATAACTTCAGTCTCCCTATGTCTGCCTCTGAATTTTGTGACTTGGAAGAAGTCACTTCAGACAAGTATCTTGGTGTCATTCTTGATAATAAACTGAATTTTAATAAGCACATTGAAGAGATCTCTAATAAGGCTACTAGGCTATTAAATTTGTGTCTCCGTAACCTTCACATGTGTTCTAGGGAAATCAAAACTACTGCTTACTACGCCATTATTCGTCCACATCTTGAATATGCTTCCACGTGTTGGAAACCATACACTAAGCTGAATACAGATAAAATTGAAGCAGTCCAAAGACGTGCAGCTCGGTTCGTTTCAAATTACTACGACTATAGCTCAGGAGCCGATCTTTTAACTAAAATCTCCCAGACTCTTAAATGGCAATCCTTACAGCATCCGATGAACATTCCGTTCCCTCCTATTATTACCCCTTCTGTCAGGCATACTCACTGTTATAACTATATGCAGGCCCTGCACTCTGAGGCGTTCAAATATCAGTTCTTTGTTAGAAGCAGTGGCGTAGCTACAGAGGGGCAGAGGGGGCGGTGGCCCCCTGGCTCGAAAATTGAAAAAAATCGGAAATTTTCAAATATCCAAATCATAGCTTAACATTATAAAATTTCCGAAAAAGGGTAAAAATTTCCGAAAATTTAGCAAAATGAAATAAAATATATCAATTTTTTTCTTAGCCTCGCTACGCTCGGCATCTAACAGAACTTATATATGACAAAATATAGCAAAATGAAATACATAAAATTTTTCTTTGCCTCGCTGCGCTCTGCATCTGATAAAGCTTGTATTTAGCAAATTATAGCAAAATCTAGTAAAATATATTAATTTTTTCGTTGCCTCGCTACTCTCGGCATTTAATGAAATTTATTTGTTTAATAGAATTAATTATTTCTATAAGTCATTATATGGTAATTATTCATTAATATCGTTTTCTTTCCTTCTCAGTGAAGGTAATGTGTGAATACATCTTTTTAAGATTCCGGTCACTGTATTAGGCCTAAATAATTCTATGACCTGCACTTTACGAATCACAATATATTGTCAAGAATTCCTTGATACTAGACTTGACAAATATCTTTAACTATTGACTTGGAAAACGCTTTAAAGATAATTATCTTCCCGACATAAAAAATAAGAAAAAAACATTACGTTAATACAACACAATTGGGTAAATAAATGGATTTGAAGGCTTCAATTTCAAATAGAAGTAAGAAAAAATTCGCGCCTCGCTTCGCTCGGCGATTATTACAAACTTATACGTCTCTAAAAAGCCCTAGTGGTAAAATGAGCTTAGGGCCTGCATTCACAATTGTAGGTGTAGTACGTATTACATAAATGCATATCCATATGTATAATATTGTGTAGGTGTATTATGCTTTGGGAAATGTAAACCATTCAACCTGAGTTGTAGTATAGAAGAAGAAAAATTCGGAAATTTTCAGATGAAAATTCGGAAATTTTGGGGTCTTGCCCCCTGGAAAAAATCCTAGCTACGCCACTGGTTAGAAGTGTTCGCCTTTGGAATACTGTCTCCCAACAAATTCTAATTAAACCGTCTGGTGTTTCATCCTTCTGAGCTGCTACCTCCAAATGGATCCTCCCCTATAGTTGGATCAGAGACCCTTCACTACAAACACATGGGTCCTCACTCGGTCAGCTCATTAGGACCCTTGTCTTTTGCTTTTACTTGGAATCTTACTTTGTGGTTTCGTAGTCTTGTACTCTATATAAAATGAACACTTTTGCACTTTTGTGATGGGTGTGTCTCCCTTGTTGGCTTCTCTAGATCTACTGTTGATTGTATACTCTGGGATGGCTCTCTTTATTTAGCCTTTTTGGAGTTATTTACTGAAGACTGAAGACGTCAGGTGCAGTGAGCAAAGCAGGTTACACACGCAAAACCAATCCAGATCTCAATAACAATGAAGAATACAGAGCAAAAGGCCCCAGACGAAGAAAGAGAAGCTTATAGATCAATTTAAGACTGTTTACCTTTCCTGTTTTCCTTCAGTTCGTTTTACTTACTTTTAGGATTTAACCAACGGTGACTGAAGAATAACCCGCCAGGCCACTACCAATGGGTGTATGTGTGTGCAGTTGAGCGTACTGACACACAACTAATTTAACTTACTTTTGTGTGTAACTTTACCCTGCAGTGAGAAGACTATATTGTGCACAAAGGATTCGAAAAGCTTACACTTTTCTCACTAAAGGAATTTTTACATAATTTTCTACAGCGTCGATAAACTGCAAGGTATGTTACCTTATAATAAACCCTACTAAGTTATTCTTTGTGTAAATTTCTAGGTTTACTCTCGAGATTCGAGAGTGAATGTTTCACATTCTGGTTTGTAAGCACAAGTGCTTTTCTACTGCACATACCATGGAAGTACTGTCCTTCGAGGTATATAGAGTACTTACATGCTCATCTCAGTAACAGTGCAACTGTAGCCAACACGAAAGTTCATTCCTTGTGAAAACAAGGACATGCCAGACCAAAATATATCAAACCGGCCAAAGGTTGCACATTGGTGTTTCAAAGGCTTATGACCATGGCATGTTGAAGCAACACTTTATCACCGTTTCGCGTGAACATTGCTCTCAACCTGCACTGTTACCAAAAGAAACATTGTGTTGTTGTGCAAGCCCATGCATGTGTAAATGTGAATGGACGTTCAGCTAAGTACATGTGTGACTATAGAGATCGATTTGCAGCGGAAATTGTAATTTGCTAGGCCAATTCCAGTATTGAAGAGACTGTCAATGCAGATGTAAGAACAAAATTTCCAGGTTTGAAGTCAGCAAAGAGACCGTACGTACTGTACATCAAGAACGTCCCCGTACGTCGGTAAGTAGGTTGTGGTACGGTTAAAAGCCTGTACATATACCACCACTGAAACAACTTCACTCTGCATTTTTTTTACATAGGCCTAGGCAACGTATCATGTATTCAGCAGTGATGAATTAACTTTATTTATAGAAGACTTAGCAGGGCCTCAACACAGCCTGATGCCCATCTTCTTCACAAAGATACCTCTCCTATCTGCCAAGGGCAGTCAAAGAACTCCTTGAGCAAATAAATAAATAAATAAATAAAAATTAATAAAATAAAAAAATAAATAAATAAAAATACGGTACGTACAAACAGAAACAAAAAAAAAAAAACAAAAAAAAAAAAATGCAAAAATTTTAAACGCCATTCCAGAGCGTAGGAAACATGTAGTAAGGGTAGTAACCACATAAATAAACAGATACTGCATAATTGGTGGAAGGGAAACCATACTTTTGCCCTCTCAGAAGCTATATCAATACTTCCATGGAGTTGTTCTTGTCAAATAGCAACTCCCTGATACTTCATCACCTAGACGTCAATGTAAAGAAGTAGGCTAAATCGCTATCAGACTATTGAGGCAAAAGAATATTCATCTCTTGAATTCTTCGCATTTAGTTCGATTACAGCCCTTACGTAGTAATACATCATTTGCACATCATTTGCATTACAAGTTCGGATTACTTACATTTAAGGGTATAAATGTTAATTCGATGAACTGTCCTTTCAAACTTCCGTTTGTGACTATAGGCCCACATGGTACCAAATTCGAAGGTGCAAAATATAATTGTAAGTTGAGCTGTAAATGACTATTCAACCAAAAGTATACAGAGTCCGGTTTCGGGTGGCGCATTTTAGTTAAAATAATTTTGTGGGAATCTTATTGCAATACTTGTGTTTGTTATAGTTTCAGCCAAACTTCTGTTCGTAATTACCTTATAAATTGAAAGGAAGACTCCTCACGTGCCCCCTTCTACTGTTCACGAATCACACTTGTCCACAAATTGTTTGCTTAACCGGAAGATTGGTGGGTCATTGGATAAGTGTAATGAAGTTAAATGACAGTTGAATCCTTCCCCCTTCTACCATAGATTGATTTCATCATAATGTTTACATTTATCAAACTTTTAAAGACGTAGAAAAGTTGTAGGACAAGGAGTAGTAAGTGCGAGAAGGTATGAAAATGGGAGGGCATAGGCGTAGGAAAAGGGGGGCAGAGGGGCCGACCGCCCCCACTCTCGATGGTGGGGGCTGATACCCTCTTTCTCCCCCACTTTGGATGGGATGCTTGAATATATATA
>WURT03161895.1:0-10697 GCA_009936505.3 Holothuria glaberrima | reverse complement strand
TGGATTGTGTCTGTTTCGCTCTAGTCAATTTCCTAACCACAGTACGCAAAACAAGGCAAGGAATCACTAAGCCTTTTGGCTTTCTGGTCTGTAATCTGTTGCAAATTAAAAGTCATTTCCATGGGCAGTGATCCCATGCATTATGCATTATAACTTCCACTTCATGGGTGAGTTAGCTGTGGATTAAAAACATCCATACATTTCAAAATGTCTATTTTCTTACAAGCCAACATGTTGCGAGCATCCATGTTGTTACCATCCTATGTTTTGCAAACATATATTTCAAAGATCTGCTTTGTTTCCATCAATATGTATTTTCCCTAAAGACCCATGGAATTCTATGTCCCCACACCAACATTATATTATGTATTGTAACATTTTGAAATTGTTTTTTCCTACGTTTTCTCATGCTTTTGCAGATCATCACTTTGGCCGTGCCGTGATTATGTTTGGTATTCCATATGTGTACACCCAAAGTAGAATACTGAAAGCTAGGCTGGAGTATCTTCGAGACCAGTTTCAAATCAGAGAGAATGATTTCTTGACATTTGATGCTATGCGTCATGCAGCTCAGGTTGGTAATCACTGCTTCTATAAAGATTTTTTACATTTCAGTTGATGATTGTGAAAACTAGAAAATAAAAATCTTGGGAATGGCTACTTGTAGTAAATCAACATGTATATGTTTAAGGAAAAAATCGCATTTGACGAACTATTATTGGTGAGTAAACAGTTGAGACTCCAAACTGCAAAATAAGGGACGAGGCGAAGCCGAGTCTGTTATTTTGCTAAATTTGGAGTCGAGACGGTTTATGAGACAATAATAGTCCGACAAATGTGGTTTATTGATTCCTTGCCGAAGGCAGGCAAGGAATCTATGTGATGGTGATGTTGTGTGTGTGTGTATGTGTGTGCGTGTGTGTGTGTATGTATGTGTATGTGTGGGTTACACCTCTCTGTTCTGACGTCTCTATGTGCCGATACATGAAGGACACTGTTTGGATGAGGGCTTGTTCTAACATAACCTTTTCTGTAACACTAACCTCAATGCGAACTTTTTGGAACATAGAAACGTCGGAACAAGGAGACATCGGAATAGAGAGCTGTCCTTGTATGTATGTGTGTGTATGTAACACCTGGCTTGTGAAAATGATATCTCAAGGTAGCAATGAGCGACACTTTTCATAATTGGTATATAGATTTGTCATGTTGAGAGAAAGAACCCTATTGTTTTTGGTGGAGGTCAGAAGTCATCTGAGGTCACCAGAGGTCAAAAACTGAAAACCTTGTAAACACGATATCTCGAGGTAGCAATGACCGGCACTTTTCATATTTGGTATGTAGATTTGTCATGTTGAGAGGAAGAACCTTATTGTTTTGGTGAAGGTCAAAGGTCATTTGAGGTCGCCGGAGGTTAAACTGCGGAAACCTTGTAAGTGGCTTGTAGACACTATATCTCAAGGTAGCAATGTCTGACACTTTTCATGTTTGGTTTATAGACTTTTTATGTTGAGAGGGAGAACCCTGTTGTATTTGGTGGAGGTCATAGGTCATTTGAGGTCACCAGAGGTCAAAATTATGGTGAGAAGATGAACCGTATTGTTTCTGGTGGAGGTCAAAGGTCATCTGGGGTCATGGGGAGTGAAACACTGAGAACCTTGTTAACAAGATATCTCCAGGTAGGAAACTTGGATAGACTTCATAATTGGTATGTGCATGCCTTATGGTGAGAAGAAGAACCAGGTTGTCCTTGCTGGAGGTCAAACGTCATCTGGGGTCAAAGTCTGAGAACTTTCTCAACATGATTTCTCAATGTAGGAAGCTTGGATAGATTTTATACCCACGTATAATGCTTTATGTTTGGAGGAAGAGCCTTTTTGTTTAGTGGAGGTCAAAGGTCATCTGGGGTCATTAGAGGGGGAAAGGAAAATTTCTCAAGAATTCCCAAGAAAATCCCAACATTTCCTATGGCAAGGAATCACTAAGCCTTTGGGCTTTCTGGTTACTATTCTACCACTGAAAATCTGTGTAAAAACTTCATTTTTATCAGCTTTTCATATTATTTACCATGTGTTGTGGAATAACAGGTCAGTGTTTAACCAATCAGAATGCAGAATTCTCTATAACGGCTAGCTAGAGATGGTAGAATTGAGTATAACGTGTCCCATTTAAATGTTCAAGTTCAAATACTTATTGAACATGAATACCCCATGTTATCCAGTAAACTCAGGGTGACCAGACGTCCCATAAAAGGTGGGATTGTCCCGTATTTGGTTCATTTGTCCAAGGCCCGTATTTAATCTCTCCGGGACGCCTGTTTGTCCCATATTTCCATGTTGCTAAAAGGGGGTCCCTTAACAAAATAGACTCAAACAAGGAAACACAACTCTGCAATGGTAGGGTGAATGGATACAGCCACTTGCAAGGTATCTTAACATCTATGGTAGGAGTGTGTTAGTTGCCTTTCAAAGCCTGCTCACCTACACGTTTATGTGTTACACTTGGGCTGAAGTCAGATGGTGTCGAGGTTCATAGTTTGTTCCGCAGGTTAGTCCCGCATAACACTAGTTGCATGTAGTGTGCGTGCGCATTTGATCAAAATTGCTTGCACATAGCACATAGCCTAGTACAGTACACAAGCACAAGCACTATAGGCTTGGTTTATGAGTAACACCATGGTGCAGAGCATGGCAGAACTGGTTAAAGCCTATACTAGTAGGTAAGTACCAGTGTTGTAACAAGTCAAGTCACTGACTCGGACTCAAGTCGACTCGAGTCACATATTTGACTTGACTTGATCATCAGCCAAAATGACTTGACTTGACTCGAGTCTGGAACCCTAAATGACTTGACTTGAGTTGAGTTAACACCTAAATGACTTGACTTGACTTGGACTCGAGTATTGCATGACTCTAGTCAAACTGAAGTCTTGAGTCAGAAAAAATGACTCGAGTTTCCTGCTGTGACTCGAGTCCCTGGATGCAACTCTGATGTTTGTAAACGTACATAATTCTGAACTGAACACGTGCATATGGCGGGGTAGACACGGCTGCAACACACAGCACCCGTGTGTAATCGATACCAGCACTGTCACTTGACAGACGGATCACAAAGGCAGTTTGACAAATCCACACTGACTGCTGTGGAAGCATGTCATATCAGACTATGTACACAGAATGCCAGACATGGACCATTATGATCACCGACCTCAGTAATTTCGATTGGAAAGCAACATGTTGCACAGACATGGTTGCCATCTGGATGATTCTTGGTCTGATTCAGGGGATTTTCGTTGTACGAGATTTTTATCCCTGTGTGAATATCTCAAGTGAAATTTACTAAAGTATGAGTCTGCTAATTTTTTCTTCTATAATAATTTTGTTGCCTCTGCATAAAGAAGTATTCAAATAGTATTGCTAGGCCTGTAGCCAGGCGGGGGTACCAGGGAGCTTACCTATGTGTGTTTCACCATGACAACTAATTTTCCTCCAAAATTTTGTGTGCAATTCTCACAATCAAAGTTATATCACTTATGAACATTATTAGCAAAAAATTCCAGGGAACTATTCTAGCCAAAGCTACCATAGGTGATGAAGGCTCATAGATATATTGATGCTGTGCAAAAGGTAGCAATCTAATACCTGGAGTAATATCAGTGACGTGGTGACTATTTGATGCTAAATTTACTCGTACCACAAACATATTCAAAAGTTTCCTATTTGTATCCATGCAAACTTTATCGAGGTAAAAATATGATGGCAAACTGTGAAGAGCTTGGTGTGCTCTTGCTGTCATCATGCAGGAGGTGTTTGGAAGGAGAGGACGTTCAAATCTGTCAGACAATATGACCTTGAATGGCAATACCATTTGATTCCATAGGCGTAGGAAGCTGTATGAGACTGGGGGGCTGAACTTTGTTTTGGATCGCCATCCTGGGGGAGAGGTCTAAGGGGAGGGGTGCCCCCTCCCCTTTGGAAAATTTTTGCATATTTGATGGTCCTTAGATGCAATTTGGACAAATTTTAGGTAAATTACTGCAAATTTTTGACATTTCTTAGCCCTTTGGAAAATTTTTGGATATTTGAGGGTCCTTAGATGCAATTTGGTGCATCATTTTGGACAAATATTAAGGTAAATTATTGCAAATTTTTGACATTTCTTACAGAAGAGTCAAAGAAGGGTTCCGTCCGGAAAATTTTTTGATATTTGAGGGTCCTTAGATGCAATTTGGTGCATCATTTTGGATAAATATCAAGGTAAATTACTGCAAATTTGTGACATTTATTTTACAGAAGAGAAAAATAAGGGGTTTTCATCCTGAGAAAGTGGGGGGGGGGAGGCTGAAGTATACTTCTTCCCCCTCAATTTTCTCGGGGAGGGGGGCTGGAGCCCTCCAGCCCCCACTTCCTATGCCCTTGTTTGATTCACAGGTCTTCTTGTTCTTATTTTCAAGTCCCTGTTGACTACACCGTGTTAATGATCATGATCTTTTCCACATAATCCCAAGACAAAGATCATTGTTTATACATGCTTCGAAATGAGGTTTTTTCTTCCAGTCACAAATCTGTTATCAGAGTTTTTAAGTAAAACGACTGGCAACAAACATTTGAATAATGTACTTTATTGTGCCCCACTATTTTAATATGTGATCTGCTGGAAACATTTTTCAAGCCCACAGCATACATTTCTCTCAGTAAAGTTTTAGCTATTTTTTCATCATTAAGAAATATATTCAAAAAGTATGTTGTAATCATAATCCTAAGCATGCTTTAAATGACATGATATTAAGTGTGATGAATAACGACGAAAGGTTAAAATTTCACATTTTTGCATGACAACTCTCTGGCAACAAAAAGTTAAGGAGTTCAACGTAAGTGGTGAAGCTGCTATTATCATATTGACAATACATTATTGATCCTAGTTGGTCTGTAGGCTATTGAGTGACAATCTTTAGAGAGGCAAGATTACTATCTAAAATGAACATTGCTTCAAAGAGTCTTTAGAATGTTGGATCTCCTTTCTAACACCTCCCTGCTGTCATTCAGAGTCCTACTCAAAGTTCCATACTAGTGGTCCCATGGTTGATTCCACGGACATTCAGTGAATTTTTCTCAGGATCCTACCAAAATCATAGTGGACCACAGCCTAGTCTGCCTTATAGCTGTCCCTTATCCCCTCACCGTTCGCAAAGTAGCAAACTCTATATCTTCACATGTGGAGCTGAATAAGCATCATCGGCCTTGTACCCTTCACCTTTGGAGACTTTCCACGTCTTTGCTTTACAAAAGGAAGGGAAAGTTCCCACAAGAAGAGTGAAATTTTTGCCCGCTTCGAGGACTCACGTGACCACATGACATCGATACCTTTAAGCTATCTGTGGTAAGTTGAGATGTCATTTCCTGAAGTTCCCCCAAACTGTTATCCCAAGGTGGTACTACTGACCACCGACATAATCTTGTTTGGTTTCTCCATGATGCGGTACCGGTGCCCCCTATATCAGAATTCCGGAATATGGGCCTGAATATTGCCCGTGCAAATTTGATGGGACTGGTTTACTCCTCAGACACGTGTCCGACAGGTCACGGATAGCTCCTTATACACAGTCCTTTCAATGACCTATTGAAAACCTGCTGTCTTCAGTCAGCACAGTGCTGGTTGAAACTGGATCTACTATTTTGCAGACTGACTGGGATTTTGCAGACTAGATGTTATAAACTGCAGAATGCAGTGATAGCTTAAATAATGCAAATTCCATCAAGGGACCTTCTGAGTATGATACTTAAATAAAAAAACCGATCAAAATCTTAAAATAAACATTAATTTATCTGGCGAGTGTCTTTTCTTTTCCTGACTTAAGCTATTTTTTGAATTACACCTGCTTTTCCTGTAAGGTACAATCATCGTGATATGCATTTTGCATTTGTGAACAAGCAAAAGCTTCGATACATTTTCTATACTCTTCACCGGTCCAGGTACTTGTTAACCGTACACAGTAACATACCTGTGTCTTGGTCACCACATGCACTGCAAAGGAAGTGTTCAAATCCAAATTTAGTAGCTTGCGCCATTTGTGCAACTTGAACTATTTATTGCTTGAAACATGCCCATTGCTCACAATCATTGATCGACATACAACTGTATATACCTAGCTGGGCCAGCTGAACACTTTTTTCGCAGAATGCGGAAGCATTAAGTTAACCAGATGCCAGATACCAGGTACTATCTTGGAAAATTCAACTTTATAAATTTACAAATGTACAAATATCGGAAACATATACTACTTGTATTTGGAATGTAAAATCAACATCACAATGTATTCAAAACATTGCAATCGAATTCTCGAAGCTTTGATAAGTCAAGTGTTGGGACTAGAAAGTAAGGATTGTTGAAAGTTTTAAACTTCAGTTGTGCCCAACACAACGCATGCATCTAAATTTTTTGTTTGAACACAATCCAACATTTATGAATCTCAAGGTTTTTGATTCCTTGATGTCCTTGATGTAGTCAGAGGAATCTATGCGATGGTGATGTTGTGTGTGTGTGTGTGTGTAAACTCTCTCAAGTTGTGTAGCTTCAAGGAATCTCATACTTGGCATGTGCATGGCTTATATTGGGAAGATGATCCCTATTGTCTTTGGTAGAAATCAGAGGTCATTCGGGGTAACCAGAGGTCAAAAGGTCAAAATCTTGTAAACACTATATCTCAAGAAGGATAACTGTGAGGGATCTCATACTTAGCGCGTGGATTCCCCATATTAAGTAGATGATCCTTATCGTTTCTGGTGGAGGTTAAAGGTCATTTGGGGTCACCAGAGGTCAAAAGGTCAAAATCTTGTAAGCACTATATCTCAAGAAGTGTAACTTTGAGGGATCTCATACTTAGCATGTGGATTGCCCATATTGAGTTGCTGATCCCTATTGTTTTTGGCGGGGGTCAAGGTCATCTGGGGTCACCAGGGTCAAACTGCAAAAACCTTGTTAATACGATATCTAAAGTTAGGAAGCTTGGACAGATTTCATACTTAGTATGTAGATGCATTATGGTAAGAGGATGAACCCTTTTGTTATTAGCGGGGATCAAAGGTCATCTGGGGTCACTGGGGGTCAAACTCCGAAAACCTTGTTAATACGATATCTGGTGGTACGAAGCTTGGATTAATTTCATACTTAGTATGTAAATGTAGTATAGTGAGAGAAAGAACCCTATTGTTTTTTTGGCAGGGGTCAAAGGTCGTCTGGGGTCACCAGTGGTCAAAGCCCGAAAACCTTGTTAACACGATATCTCAAGGTACGAAGCTTGGATTAATTTCATAAGTAGTATGTAGATGTGTTATGTTACAAGGAAGAGCCCTATCGTTTTTGGTGGGGTTCAAAGTTCATCTGGGGTCACCAGGGGTCAAATTCTGAAAATAATATGATATCTGGAGGTAGAAAGCTTGGTTTGATTTCATACTTAGTATGTTGATGCATTTTAGTAAGATAGAAAACCCTCATTGGTTTTGGTGGAGGTCAAAGGTCATTTGGGGTCACTGGAGTCAAACTCTGAGCACCATGTTAACACCATATCTTGATGTAAGAAGCTTGGTTTTATTTTTCAGTATTCAGATGTGTTATAGTGAGACTAAGCACCTATTGGGTTTGGTGGATGTCAAAGGTCACCTGGGGTCACGGGGGTCAAAAGGGAAAATTTCCCAAGAGTTCCCAAAATCTTAACCTCAGTTCACTAGGGGTGAAACTCTGAAAACCAACTTTATCTGGAGTCACCAGAGGTCAAAAAGGAAAATTTTCATGCATATATTGTCTTTTGAGGGCGTGAGAGGTGCCTGGACATTATGGCCGGGAGATGTGAAAAATTTGTACACAGTGCACAAGGGCTGTGATGGAGGAGTGTAACGGAAACAGACCATCAGAAATTACATAGCATGCACAGAGTGTTGATTACATATAAGGACCTTGTATACACATCAGGATATGGCCTTGAGCAATAAACTTTGTGTCAACACAAGAAGCTTAAGAAAGTTATGGGTGTGGCTAGAACTATCACATTTGGGAGAATAGTAACTGTATGGGGATGAAAAGACTCCCCCTTTAAATGGTAAAGTCTACTATTCACAACAGATCAGTCACATTTACCATGCTGTTCCATCCACACTATTATGAAACAAAAGTCTATATTTATGAACAAGGTCATTTTCCATAGCATACAACATTTGTGTTAGCTTCAGCAGCATTGCTGCTCTAGTGCTCTTACAGCAAATCTAGGACCTAAAGTCCTTATTTGCCATCATAGCTTTTACTTCCCATATCTTACCATCACTAATATTGTAGATGTTATTGATCACCTTAATTGACAAGTTCTGAAAGTTTGAAATAAAATCATCAACTTAATTGGCTACTTCGTAAAATTTACTGTACTTTTCAAAATAATCGTTGATCAGAATGCCGTGTGTGTAGCATTGTAACATCACATAGAACATTTGATTACTGTAGTTCCTATACATACACATAGCAATTGCCTCTGCAAACATTCCACACCGACATGGTGGTGTGACTTGTGTTGATTTGTAGACACCAGCAACTGACTTGTGTTGACTCGACCAAAACGTCTGACTTGGCTCGACTTCAAATTTTTGCTCGACTTTACTTGACTAATGTGACGAATGACTTGACTTGACTTGTGACTCGACTTCAGGTTGATTCATAACAACACTGGTAAGTACTAAAAGCTGTCTCATCAAAAGAGAAATATAACTAGTAAGTGACATCTTCAACACATTTTTGATTCCTTGTCGAACGCAAAAGAAATCCATACGATGGTGATGTTGTGTATGTGATGGCTTTGCTTGTAAACACGGTATCTCAAGAAGGGTAACTCCGAGGGATCTCATACTTGATATGTGGGTTGGCCATATTGAGTAGATAATCCCTATTGTTTTTGGTGGAGGTCAAAGGTCATTTGGGGTCACCAGAGGTCAAAACCTTGTAAACAGGATATCTCAAGAAGGGTAACTCGGAGGGATGTCATACATGGTATGTGGGTTGGCCATATTGAGTAGATGATCCCTACAGATTTTGGTGGAAGTCAAAGGTCATTTGGGGTCACCAGAGGTCAAAAGGTCAAAACCTTGTAAACACAATATCTCAAGAAGGGTAACTGCGAGGGATCTCATACTTGGCATGTGGGTTGGCCATATTAATATGTAGATGATCCCTATTGTTTTTGGTGGAGGTCAAAGGTCATTTGTGGTCACCAGAGGTCAAAAGGTCAAAACCTTGTAAACACGATATCTCAAGAAGGGTAACTGCGAGGGATCTCATACTTGGCATGTGGGTTGGCCATATTAATATGTAGATGATCCCTATTGTTTTTGGTGGAGGTCAAAGGTCATTTGTGGCCACCAGAGGTCAAAACCTTGTGAACATGATATCTCAAGAAGGGCAAAGAATCACTAAGCCTTTTGGCTTTCTGGTTGGATTTTGTGATTTATAACTGGGACCAGTTTAATTATAAGTTTCTGGTGCTTTGAATGCACTCAGATCCATGAGCTTCCAGGGACAAATTAGCCCCTGGGCCCCCACAAGGGCTTCTCCCCTGGACCCCAGAAGGGTCCTATGGTGGGCCCCTGGACCCACCTCCTGGGGGCTACATGCTTCGTGCTCACTGTGCATGCTATGTGTGCAAACAATCCACCTTCCACACAACCAGTGTCCTGTATTTTAGTTTTCAAAATCTGGTCACCCTGCATAAACTTTAAACAGGGTTTTTCATTAGCCTTCATGGGAAGTTATGGAAGAAATCAGTTATGTTGGTTTATAAACAGAAGATATGTATTGCTGTTACACAGAGTTTCCTTTGAGCATTCCCATGCATAGTTCATTTCAGACTGATGTTTATAGTGTAAGGTTGATGTGAAGTGTGTTGTCAACATTTTGGTTCATAAGACAGGCCTCCCAGAGTGGCATAAAATCATAAAATTCATAAAATATGGTTGAAAATGGGCGTATAGCATGAAATAGCGTAAAATTGAGGGTTAAACCATAAAAATCATAAAATATTTTGATAAAACTGTTGTATTGCTTATATCTCTGTCTCTCATCAAAACATCCTTAATGCCATCATGTGTGTACATGTTCTCCACATGGCTCACAGATGGGCAACAACTTATGCCTTTAATTGCCCATTGTGTATGTGTATTAATGCATACACATTGTTAATGTTTATGCAACAGTAGGCCTAAAGCTGGTTTTAAATGGAATCAATATGTTCATCCAATACTGTATGTGAACATTAAATAACATGAACCCATGACCTACGGTTTATTTATAAAACAGTCTAACACCCCTTCCCCCTCCCTAGTCTAACACCCCCTCTCAAAGAAGTATTAGGTAGGTATACCACCTCATTTTGAATCATTGCAGCTATGGTTCCTGTGAATTATTTAGCTCAAAACTAGGGTATGTCGGTGCAATGATTTAACAGTACATATATTTACACACCATCAATTGTCCTAGAGGCTTGGTCATGTTTACACTTGTGCTATTTTAATAGTAGTACCCATATTTAAAAGCAAAATAGTAGTACTGTATGATGCTGCTGCAGTAATTTGATGATCATGTGCCGGGCTTGGCACTCTTCATGTGTTTTAATCTTAGCTTGATCAGGCAAACTTATAGTTGATGTGTTAAGCATAGTTACT
>WURT03161862.1:0-10698 GCA_009936505.3 Holothuria glaberrima | reverse complement strand
ATAAACACCAAGATTTCTGGCAGACTCAGAAGGAGAAATACTTGACTTTCCAATTTTTAATGGTGGATACGGGATATGTGCACCGACATAACATAACTGAAATTTCAACAGCTTTTTTTTTTGGAAAACCTTAAAAACTTATTTAGTGAAACAAACACATGGTATGTGGTCGAAAAGTCAAAAGTAGAGCATTATTTTATAATTGCATACTAATAGATCTGTGGCCCAATGATATGCTCACTATCAAATTAAATATCAAGTATATGCAGGGTGTAACTTACAAGCTTGCACTTTAGACTCACTTTTCCACTTTTTACAGCCTCACTTATTTACTCTAAGGACACAGCAAAGATTTGACCAATCTGTTGTCACAGCAGCTGTTGTTAAAAAAATAAATAGATTATAGTGATCTTATGTAGATCTTGAAATTGAGTATGACAATGTTTGCTAACTTGCTCGTCTCCAGACCCAAGACTTCATAGAGCTGGTTTTCTTTTAGTTATTTGTCTTTGACATACTTTTTATAAAGCTGGTGAAACAATGGTGCCATACAGTTTGTTCTAATTTGATTCCAAGATTCTGTAACATCTTTTTCTTTCTGTCCATTTGAATACATAGCTTCATTATTTTTGGCTCCAGGAGTATGTGTAACGTGGATGATCATGCCACACAGTTGACAAACATGTTCCGTAGTCCTTGCAGCTGTTTTATGCTGATATTTCCATGGCAACCAAGTGATCTTCGTTCCATTAGTTATTGAAGGCACATGTTCATGCTGTCTTCACAAGATGATTATCCTTCTAACAATCATGCATGATTTGATGCAGAATTTGCAGTCTGCCGATTGATAGAACAGATCGTTTTCAAGTTGGAAAAATAGCACAAAATGTCTTACCCCTAACAAAAAGTATGTTCTGACTCACCTCACAATGATGCATCATAAAACTGGGAGATTTTGTTATCATGTGGTCATTTTGTTTTGATCCCAGTCTTAAGTGGTTTGGTTTATACCATTGTTGAGAAATAGGCTGCTTGTAACTTATTCTTTCAAAGTCCATATGGCTGGTTCACAAATATGACAGTGATGGTGGGGAAGGCTATAAGCTATTGGTGAAGAAGGCTGTAGCCCATTGGTGAGGAAGACTGTAACCTATTTTCTGTGGGACAAGTGGCACTGATCAAAGTTGATTAATGTAACACCATCCATGCATTTTATATAAAAGCCCTTTTTCCCTGCACTTTCTTCAGCAGGTTGTATTAATTAAATTATAATGATAAAAGAAAGCTAGCAGCCTTTATAAATAATCAATAAAGATATTTCAGAGGTCACATGGTGAAGCAGTTGTTCCATCATAAGAACCATTTGTCACAATAAGTTGACGTAGAACAAGTGGAACATGTTTAAAAAAGCATGTGCATTACAGTAGTCACAGATTTTCAGAAGTGGGCTTTGATGGTGATCCCGTTTGAGCAGACCGTGAGAATTTACTCATACTCACACTTTAACACATCAATCATACCTGTACTTGTAAGAATGGTTTTGTTACTCTCAGTGGAGTATTTAGGGTGACATTGGGCTATGTCACTCCCCCTTCACTCATGCCGACTTTTTTTTAGTACCTAAAATACATAAGTTTTTAAACAGAAAATTTTACTTCAAAGGTAGCATATGTGGCACCAGATTGCATGTAAGGACACCTAATTTTTCAAAAATTTTCAACCCTCCTCCCCTTAGACCCCTCCCCCAGGCTGGGGATCACACAACATACTGCATGTCCCTCTATGAAAGAAATCCTGGCTATGCCACTGGTTACTCTCAACAGATTTTCACACTGAGTCATTTTGTTTCCAGAAATTAATAAACAAAATCTTTGACTTGTATACTCATAAAAGATGAGTGTGCATACTTATAACCATATCAATGACATTAAGAACTTACTATCCTCTGTGTTATGGATTTCAAAAAGGAATTTTGTTATCTTCAGCAACTACACTGGCTTTGAAACAGTTAAGATTAGATTCATTGTAAATCACGAATCTAATTGGTACACTTCCAGTGAAACTGAAATCATGCTTACACTTCAGAATCTTTTTAGGAATACATTGGAAACATTTTGCATTGTAGGTGTTTTCTTTATATATGATACTGTTTTACTTAAAAGCATTCTAGGAAAAACAGTAATGGGAAAATTTCAGAAATTTAGTGGCTCTGTGTCATTATTTTATTTAAAACAAGTGACATCTGAAGACCATGACATACAGAACTGATTCAGAGCTGAATAAGTTTCCTAGTACATCTTTGTTAGGCCTACTCAATTCATCAACATTTAATGTAAAAATAGTATTCCATGTTCAAAATAAATGTTGAATGTACGATGTGTTCTTGGAATTGTGATGAAGTAAATTTGAAGTCAATTAGGACAGCTGTTTACAACTGTCTGTAAAAGCACTTTTATTATGTATGTGAAAGCCATGAAAGTTCAGGTTGACACAGTTCTTCAGTCTTAGGAATTATTAAAGTCTAAATGTTTCTTCTAATTTTGGACATTAAATGATTTTTTGAATGCTACTACCATGTGTAAAGTTGTGTAAAATATCTGTACCTGAATTTGCAGAATCACTGAGAATGTTACAAAAGGAAGAAATGAAAATGTTGTGTAAAGCTTTATATCTATGACAACATCCAAGCAAACCAAATTATGAATAGTATAAAGTCTTAGCCTTTTGGTGACTGACTGATGGACTGACTGACTGACTGGCTGGCTGGCTGATTGGCAGACTGACTGACTGACATGCTGACTTGCTGGCTGGCTGGCTGGCTTGCTGGCTGATGGACTGATGGAATAACTGACTGGCTGACTGGCTGGCTGGCTGGCTGACTGACTGACTGACTGACTGGTTGGCTGACTGACTGGCTGACTGACTGACTGACACTTTATAGAGTGTACTTAGATTTTTGAAATGGAATGTAGTTGTCGCTGATGTCTTTCCACGATACGTTGATGGATGTGAGGTCATGAATATGTAGAAATGTCAAAGAAAGACTTCTCATACATTTTGAAAATTTTAAGAAGGGTGATACTTTCCACATCAGAAATACTGTATCTTGGTTATGATGATGCACATTCGCTTGCATGTTCCATTTATGCTGAGGTGAAGGCAATTGCAGCATATTTGTGCTCTACCTTCCAAGAAATATGATGTTCTGACAAGATCTGTCTTCAGAGTATGCTTGATGTGACGTTCACACACACTTAATATTCAGGTGATGACATTCTAACGTGATGAAATTTTAGTCTTCTCACAGTCATTAGATCAAATTAATCCAGATTGTGGAATCATGTCAGAAATATATGGATTGGCTGATGATGAAAGTTCAAAGAAATATTTATTGTACAGTGAAAGGTGACATTTGTCATGAATTCAAAGACAGTCTTTCCGAAAAGAGTAAAGAATTAAGTATTTAGTGATATACATCCTTCCATAACACTGTTTGCAAGATGAAGGCAAAATGTACTTGACGTAACTGGTGCGAGAACGTTGACTACATATTGATTCTATCAAGTCGCATCATTAAATCATTTCTTTTTCTACAAGGATAACTGACAGAATGAATTAAGATACAAAATCAATTTGGAAAGAAAACTGTTAAGAGGATTTGATAAGGTCTTCGAGGAGATAAATACTATGAGAGATGAAATAACCTGAAAGAAAAAGTTCCATAAATTTTGGTAGATTGGGAATTGATGTTAAAAGGTATGAAAATTGACTATGGATCTGAAGTAGGGAATGTATGTAATGAATTTTTGGCATCTGTTGTCTAATACCATTTTCTTTAAATAAAATAGAAAAGGAGACTTTAGTACTGCGGGCAATTTGAAAATTTGCTATTGCAAGAAATGTTTGTACGGTAACAGGACTTCACATTTCTTTTAATTTTAAAATAACCAAATCCTCAGTGTCAGCTAGGTTACGTCCATGTAGAGAGTTGCATCAACGTAAAATTAGTTTATTCTGTATGTATAACATCTTCCTGCTGTACTGTTTGCACTAAATGATGTTTCACTGAGTAGGAATAGGAGGGGTAGTGGGTGCCCTGTGTTTTTAGTCTTCCATTAATTTAGCAAAGGCTGGCCCAGTGCCATAGTATACTGTAGCTGTTTCAAACAGGTAAATTTGAATATTATGCCAACTTTAAAGTAAATTAACATAAAACAGCACATGGTACTGTAGTGTGCATTGGGATTATTGAGGGCAGTTTTTCAAATGGGCTTTAGTACTACAATATTTTGTAAACATGACAAAATATGCTATTTTAATCTCCGTGTGTCCCATAAATCTCAGGTGGATACAGAGGAGAATATAGTACCATATATATACAGTAAGTAAAGAGACTGAAATCAATTGTCAAGATAGAATTGGAATTTTACATTAAAAACTAAAAATTGTATTTACAGTCATTTGGGTCAGGAAGCTGTCATTCCCAGGACATACAGTATATTTCAATATTACAGTGTATACAGTACATTTCTTTGTCATGCAGCCATTTTGGGTATTTGGCTAACAGATATGTACATGTAATACGCTGACCCTTTACTTTACAAATTGAAATGTAATGAATTGTAGTGTAAAGAGGTGCTACTACATCCGTCTAAATGTAAATATATCCCTCGCCCCTTCATATCAGGTTTCCTGCCCGACGCAACTCAATCAGAGATGAAAGGCGACTGGGCCACGAGGAATGACAAATAAAAATGAACCAAAATCAATGAGACTGATGGCAGGTCAATACCTCTCGAATTTGTCTCATTATTGTCGCGACCAGGAGTGCTTCAATTGCAAAATAAAACTGGTGTCAATTAAACGATCAATAGAAAGTAGTTTTGGCTGCACTGGACTCAAAGGAGAAGTGTGTGTTTCACAAAAAAGTGACCACAGAGGAGATGTAATTGGAAGGTCATTGGTAATATAGGACGGTAAAGATTAAAGACCTTCGATTTTCAGATTTAGAAAGTGGCCATCGAGAGGCTGGACTGTTAATTTGATTTTTCATGTTATGTCATATCTTTCTAATTGTCTTTCTTCTGAGGTCGATGTGGGACTGATGAAGCATGTCTAAAAATAGCAATTATGACGGGATTAAAAAAGTAAAAAAAGGTAAGAAACCTGCGGATAATTAATTTTGACCTCAGTGGTTAAAGAGTCAGAGGCATTTTTCTCTGCCTTTTCTGTATGTTAGTTAATACTATTTTTCCCAAGTGACCAGAAGAGTTCAATGTCTATATAAACAAGAGTTATAAAGGTAAGAGTTAGAAAGATTGAAATTGAACTTGCTGTCATTTGTGATCTCTTCAGAATGTTAAAGTGTATTTGACTATTAGTTCTTGCCGATTAGTGGTAAAAAAAATTATGCAAGTATCAGAGCTCATAGAATGCAAAGCAAGGGAGTATGGGGGACTTTGTTTTTGCATAAAGTTATGAGAATGTGTGCCCGGAATTTTCTGAGTTCTCGGTATATTAATAGTTGTCTTAGGGGAGGAGCACGTGTGAGGGTGTCTGTGTCTAATTTCTGTATGTAGTATTTTGAACCTTTTGTGTAGAAAATGTAGAGTTTTGTCCCTGCTGGTGGAATTTCCTGGCAGGGTATGCAGTTGAGAACTAGTGCTGAGCTAGGAACATCCAGTTCCCCCTGGAATGGGTACTTTCATTTGTGGGTGAATATGGAAATGCAGTTGCCTTGTCTTTAAAATAATCATTGAAAAATGTTGTAGGAAACCTAAGTTTTTGTCTTTTCATCAACTTTTCAGATTTCAGTAGATTAGGATTTGAATTCATGTTACAAGTGGACATTCTTAAGAAAACTTAGTTCTTCCTTCTTGAATTTTTGTACAAACCAGCCGTTTGTAGCTTTGTAACGTATAGTCTAACAAGAAAGGAGATAGCCTGCTGAACTTGCAGCTGTTTGGTCAAACTTGGCCGGAATACCTAGCTGGAGCTTTAAAATTTCTAAAGGCTAGGTGGAGAGGGTTATGACACTCTCATACATGGAATCTACTTTATTAAACTGATCAAAGATTCTAATGCATTTAGAATTTTATAGTCATATGTTTCTTATTAGATCTTAGTCATTTTGATATCTTAAATTTAGAACATTTGTTGACTACTTGGAGAGTGTCCATGACTTTATAAAACCCTAAACACATTTTCATGTAATTGCAAAGTATTTTTTGATGGATTTGTCTTTCAAAGTGGTGGTCATTCAGTCATCAGACAAACTTAACTCAAAGGAGCAAAACATAACAGAAGCAGGCTGAAGATATAAATACTTAGAAGTGTTTGCTTAATTTGCTGGCCATGCATGATCTTGTCAATAGTGTTTTCTTATGTAGCTGTGGTTTAATGGAGACACCCCTATGACATTTAACAAATTACTGTTTGCAAACAATCTTGGAGCAGTTACGAAAAGTAGTTGCAGTTTATATCAAATTTTATTCTGCAGAAGCTGTCCAGGGGGATCAGAGCAATTCATCAAAGTCTTTAATTCTGACTTCGATGTTGGTCAGTCGGTCAGACAGGAGCCTTTAATATTCTTTCTGCCTTCAAATATACAGTTTTAAAGTTCGTGCAGACCACGTTGTTGGCAAAGAGTTTTGATTGAGTGGTGAAGCGAAGTGGTATGGGCATACAACTCAAATCTAGGAGCATAATAGAGACAGTTGAGCGGTGCAATTCATCAAGTCTTTTAACTCTGCAGGGATATAGTGTCAGTCAGTTGGTCAGAGAGGAGCCAGTTGATTTTCTTTCTTGCTTAAAGACTTCAGGCAACTTTCCAGAAGTTCGTATAGACCATACTGGCATAGGAGCCCAACCTACCTTGGAAAAAATGTGAGCATCTTCCTTCATGATACTGGATAGTTAATTGGTGGGTTCATCTGTTCATGCCAGGTCATACTTGTAGGCCTTATGGGCATAAGCGTACAGGACTCTTCAAATTTGGGGGGGACAGGAAATTTTTGCCTGAATCTCAAAAAGTTGCCCAAAGTCAATGGTGTGGATCCATCCCCAAAGGGGGGGGGGAATATTCACCATATGTGAATCGCTGTCCTGGGGGAGGGGTCTAAGGAGAGGGGGTGTCCCCCTCTTCTTTGGAAAATTTTTGCTTATGTAAGGTGGGCTAGGTGCAGAATGCTGCTACATTTATTGCTTAATTTGAGTTAGATATATTTCCAAGAATTTCTACTTCTGTAGGAAATCTTTTCATCTTGCTTGTTTAATTAAGTGAATTTTTTACTCAGTTCTTGGGGTAAATCAGAATCACACTGTACGGAGTAAGTGAACAGTAAATTGTTACACTACATTTACCATTAGCAAGTTTACTTATATCTTATGAAATTTGGATGTGGAAGTGATTAGGACTGTGCATGTCAGAGCCTTTTCAAAAGTCTGATAGAGGTGATACTGTGAAATAACTACACGTAAAGCCCGCGAAAATTTTTGCACTTTTTTCAGGAATTCGATCAAAAATTCGGGAACTCAGTAGCAAATTTGGGCAATCTTTTCACTTTTTCTACATCTTTGCCAAAATTTTACCTATTCTGTGCCCGAATTTTGGTAATTTTTTTGCCCAAATTTTCCATTTCAGAAAATTTGGGGGGCAGTCTGCCCCCTGCCCCATCCCGTATGCCTATGTTTATTGGTATTATTGATCTTACTTTACAGTATAAACGACACTTTCATTCAAAGTGGCAAAGTGGGTATTTTGACAGGAAAATTCTTGTTGAAAAATAAAGTAACAATTTTCATTCTTCTCTTTCCCTTATCCAGTGCCCTCCCCCCTCCCTCATCTCCATCCAGAGGTAATTAGGTACTGCAGGTAGTAGACAAAATTTGTTTGATAATAGGAATAATCAGAGTATATTCTGTATATGCAATATCCTGCAGTCACTTGGCCATGATAATAAGATACCTGCACCTTTTGAAACAAGTTGACAATCATGGTGTGACATGCACAGACAGTACAGGCATGCAATTAACCCAGAACTGCAGTTTAGTGCCATGAAAATGTATCTAGGATTGGGGTGGCGGAACCATTCAACTCTAGAATTTGGGTATTTTAGGGTTATTTTGGACATTTTAAAATTGACAAAATCCCTTCAAACCGAAAATTGCTGAGAGGCTGTAGCCCCCACCCACCCCACACCCCCTAATCCTCTTCCTCATTTCCAACAACCCAACTACAGTAGAAATGCTTTTTGATTCCTTGCTGAAAGGCCGAAGGAATCTATGCGATGGTGATGTCGTGTGTATGTGTATGTGGACCCAACATTTCATACAAGGTGAGGACATTTTCTATTCAAGATGAGGTCCTCAGGTGTCAGAGCAATAGATTTCAGGGGTCTTCAGGTGTGGAACAATAGGCAATCTATTGTTAAGGTTAGGGTTAAGGAAGCAAACACAAAGGAAAGAACAATGAGGTCCTCTCCTTGATAGGAAAAAACCTGTATGCGTGTGTGCGTATGTGTGTTTGTGACACTTAGCTTGTAATCGCGATATCTCAAGGTAGGAATGACCGACACTTTTCATATTTGGTATGTAGATTTGCCATGTCAAGAGGAAGAACCGTATTGTTTTTAACAGAGGTCAAAGGTCATTCGAGGTTATCAGAGGTCAAAGTCCGAAAACCTTGTAATCGCGATATCTCAAGCTAGGAATGACTGACACTTTTCATATGTAGTATGTAGATTTGTCATGTTGAGAGGAAGAACCCTATTGTTTTTGGCAGATGTTAAAGGTCATTTGAGGTCACCAGAGGTCAAAGTCCAAAAACCTTGTAATCGCGATATCTCGAGATAAGAATGACTGACACTTTTCATATGTAGTATGTAGATTTGTCATGTTGAGAGGAAGAACCCTATTGTTTTTGGCAGATGTTAAAGGTCATTTGAGGTCACCAGAGGTCAAAGTCCAAAATCCTTGTAATCGTGTTATCTTGAGATGAGAATGACTGACACTTTTCATATGTAGTATGTAGATTTGTCCTGTTGAGAGGAGGAACCTTATTGTTTTTGGTGGAGGTCAAAGGTCATTAGAGGTCACCAGAGGTCAAAAACCGAAAACCTTGTAAACACGATATCTTGAGGTAGCAGTGGCCGACACTTTTCATATTTGGTATATAGATTTGTCATGTTAAGAGGAAGAACTTCATTTTTTGGTGGTCAAAGGTCATTTGAGGTCACCGGAGGTCAAAAGCCGAAAAGACCTTGTAAATGGCTTGTAAACAAGATATCTCGAGATAGGAATCACGGATACTTTTCATACTTGGTACATAGATTTGTCATGTTGAGCAGAGGAACCCTATTGTTTTTGGTGGAGGTCAAGTTTCATTTGAGGTCACCGGGGGTCACAATCCGAAAACCTTGTAAAATGTAAACAGGATATCTTGGCATGGGGCCGATTTGGGTGTGGGGGCGAGTTGGCATGGTGCTGAGTTGTCATGGGGCCGAGCTCTCATGGAGCGAGTTGGCATGGTGCTGAGTTGTCGTAGGGGCGAGTTGGTATGGTGCTGAGTTGTCATAGGGGCGAGTTGGCATGGGGCGAGTTGTCATAGGGGCAAGTTGGCATGGGGGCAAGCTGGCATGGTGCTGAGTTGTCATGGGGCGAGTTGGCATGGTGCTGAGTTGTCATAGGGGCGAGGATGGCATGGGGGAGAGTTTGCATGGGGGCGAGTTGGCATGGTGCTGAGTTGTCATAGGGGCGAGTTGGTATGATGCTGAGTTGTCATAGGGGCGAGTTAGTATAGGGCGATTTGGCATGGGGCGAGTTGTCATAGGGGCGAGGATGGCATGGGGGAAAGTTGGCACGGGGGCGAGTTGGCATGGTGCTGAGTTGTCATAGGGGCGAGTTGGCATGATGCTGAGTTGTCATAGGGGCGAGTTGGTATAGGGTGAGTTGGCATGGGGGCGATTTGGCATGGTGCTGAGTTGTCATAGGGGCTAGTTGGCATGGAGGCGAGTTGGTATAGGGCGAGTTGGCATGGGAGCAAGTTGGCATAGGACCACGTTGGCATGGGACCGAGTTGGCATAGGGCCGAGTTGGCATGTAGGCTCACTTGTTCCAGGGATCTCACAGTATCAAGAAAAATTCTAAACAAGATTTCAGTACAAAGGAATAAAAGAATTTCTCAGAGCAAAAAGTAGTTCACATGTTGAGTGAATGTATTGTGTCTCTTTGGCTCTTGTCAATTTGCAAACCACAGTTCAAAAAACATATTTTACAAAGGCAAGGAATCACTAAGCCTTTTGGCTTTCTGGTTATTTTTCTACTTAGATGAAATGGTTAAACTAAAGCCTCTGAACTTTGATAGAGGAACAAGCTCAGAAAAGAAAAGCTTTGCAAATTTAAAGGGCAGTTCTCATCATCCCAGACAGTTCCAATTCTCCCAACAGTTACGTGTAGCTCCTTCCATAAAGCAAGTAGCAAGTCGCTTTTGAAACAGTAAGATTTAAAAGAGATTCTTGGTGCGTAACTGCTACTATTGGTTTAGGCCCTCGTAGGAAAAAAAGTTATGAACCTGTGATGGTACTTTGCAAAAACATTACGTTCAAGTCTTCTGTACATAAAATAAAACCGTCCTGTGAGTAATGCTCACTGTGTGAGAGGTAAACAGCATGGTGAACCAGGAAGATGGCACTGCATCTC
>WURT03161851.1:0-10699 GCA_009936505.3 Holothuria glaberrima | reverse complement strand
AAATTCCTCAGTCCTACTTGATAAGTAGCAGAGAACAGACCTCTTGTGTATCAACTTCTATTACTGTCTGACCTTAGTAGCGCAATCCTTAATTCCAACTGCTAAATTTTCTTTTAATCACAATTAACTCATTGCCCAATCTAGATGTCCAGTAGCTTCTGGTCTATACACACTTCATTATACAGTTCATCTGGTATTAGCTCTCTGCTGCTAAAAGGAATATATGGTTACCATGCAGTTGGGAGTGAGGGGTATTGTCAATTACAACTCATGCACAGGGATGAACTATGATGCCAACAGAATCATTCCCTCAAGCAATGTGTACTTCAATCATAACTTAAAGCAGTTTATCATGTAGCACAGCTGTCATTTGTAAATCTGATGTATCCATGATTTACAAAAATGTTTGAACTTATTTCAGACAAACATATAAGCCCAAATGAAAAATACTTGCACACCTTAACTGAGTCACTACTCAAAGATTACTTTTTACCAAGTTTCAAGAAGATACTCTGCTATTTGTGGGTGAAAAAGCCCTCAGAGTATTTTGAATGACCCAAAATGACCCTTAAATGACCTCCGACCTCAAATTGTAGCACACAGCACAAGAGTCGATACTTAAAGACTGCAGTGACAAGGTGTCAAGAAAATCTATTGATATTTGTAGGAGAAGCAACATTCAATGTATTTTCAAAGAATAACCCCCTCCCAAAAGAGCGCAAAATGAATTTGGGTCTTAAATCCTGTACACCCATGCACACCACCACTAAAAGATTCTTGTGACCAAATTTCGGAAGGATCCATTACTATATGTAGAAAAAGGAGCATTTGGCGTATTTTCAAACAATGATCCCAAATTACCCCTTTCGCCTAAAAATTTGGAGCAAGACGGACCTTTTGACCTCACCTGACACCAAACGACACGAACTCAGAAATCCTTGTATAACTTCAAAACTAGGCAACCCAAGGAACATTCTCACCCACTTGCAGGATCATAAAGTGTTCTGGGCACGAAGAGATCCATTTTGAAAGTTTTACTATAATGGCTTGCAGTGCCCCCTAAATGACCTTTGACCTTGACTTCCTGGTGGTCAAATGAAGCCCACCTGCCAAGGACCAGTGTGTCCAAGTTTCATGAAAATCCATTGAAAACTGAGCATTTGAGAGCACTTTCAGCAATTGTGGACAGACATGATAGGTGGACAGACATGATAGATAGACAGACAGAGTGACAGTAGCAGATCACAATAGCTCAAACAGCTCTTAGAGCTGGTTTGAGCTAAAAATAAATAAAACTTATCTAGTAAAATTCCCATTGTGAGTATGTGTGGCCGTACCTATAAAAGGAGGATAGCGATTTCTGTGAGCCACTGTTGGTCTTAATCTACCACTACTAGAGATTAAACGATTGCTCAGTTGAATGTGAAGAGGGTGGGTAGTAACAAAGAATGTAATTTACATCTTGCATGATTGTGATAGGCCATATTCACCAGAGGTAGATCTTTCCCTATTACCCGACACACCCATGTAATGATGTCATCTATAACTTTCATGCAGGTTTTACCTGCACTTCCTGCCAAACACAGAAGACAATAGGTCCATACACTGCATATAATAGAATTGTAAAAGGTGACAAGGATATCATGGCTTAAGAGTTAAGTTCATGTAGACAATACAGTCTAGGCTTAAGCCGATTTTCTAAGTAAGCAGCATATCCACTCCAGTTCAACTTATCGTCCATAACAACCCCTAGATACTTGTATATCAGAAACTCTTTCTACCATACAATACTTGATTACAACAGGGTCTGGCAAAACTTTGTGTCTAGTTCTGAAACTAATAACCATCTCCATAGTTGTCTTGACATTTAATACCAAATAGTTTTCATAGCAGTAATTTACAAACTTATTTAATTGATCAAAATAAATCCCGTCATCTACACGTGAAGTAAGGCCAATAAGGTTAATGTCATCAGCAAATTTAATGAGAGGGCAGCTTACATGAGAAGAGTGAATATGTGTGTGTACGTGTGTCAGTGTGCGATCAAAGGTCATGTGAGGTCATTATAGCCTGGTCAATTTCTGAAAATCTTGTTACACTTGACATGTACATGTGATGTAGTAATTAAATGAAAGAATACTGTTAATGGTGGAGGATACAGGTCATCGTCTGGGGTCACCTGAGGTCAAATTCTGGAAAATCTTTCTAACATGGTATATCAAGGGAAGGTTCATCATAGATACAGTACTTCTAATGTGTGGTTTATATGTGGATGCATCACATTAATGACCAATATAATGGACAGGAAGTATACATTTTCGGAGCCAGTTGTGGCGGGTAAAAAGTCTAGTGAAATGAATTGATTGAAACCCCAAGACGTATTTGAATTTTTGTTTTCAAGGATGGTTTTGAGGAATATGTTAGAAGTATTGTTCCGAGAAAATCACAACTTGAAAGTACAAAAGTAAACAAAGAAAAAAAGGAAAAAACAGGCCTGAGGATGGGATATAAACTGGCCAGCCCAGAGATTTTTCTGTAAACCAGGAGCCTCCAGGTAAAACTAGGCAAGTTGTCAGGGCATAATCATGTACACATTCTCTCTCATTCATGTTATAAGTAACAATGTTACACCATGTAAAATATTCCTCCTGTGAGGGGGCCTGCAGTCACTGAACAGCAAAGACTTGAATGTGTAGTTAAGAGAATGATGAGGATCAAAGCATTCACACCACACAAGTTACTGATTGTCTTGAATTTGTTTGATGATTTTCTACCAGGTAAAATGTGTACAGATAATTGGTGATGATTATTTATGCTGGCCAACCTTCCAAAACTAGATTGGGGAGCTACTCGCTCTTAGAACTCTACATCACTAACTGTTGTTTTCTTCCACAAGTCTCAACAACTTCTCCTCTACAATAGTTCTATACTCTCAGCCTCAGACTTTCATTGTGACATAGGGTCCTGATTGGTCAATAGTTTCTACATTCTAAAAGTGATCTGTCGCAAGGGGTCATGAGACCAGATCAACTTGAGTGGCATATACAGACCAGATGTCTGAGAATTATGTAAATTAGGTATTGTTGTAAGAACTTGTCAGCAACAACATGGCAGCCAATTGGGAAGTTGACAAGCCTGGGTACATACTTCAGTTACACTTGGCATGTGGATAACCAATATTGAGTTCATGCTCTCTATGAACTTTTATAAAGGTGAAAGGTCATTTGAGGCCAATGTAGGTTACACTGTGAAAACCTTGTAAAGCTGTTAAAGCAAGAAACATGTTTGAATGTTATACATGCCTTGTAATGCTTGAAAAAAAAATTGATATTGATCTATTTCATGCCCATTGGTCTTTAATATTCTTTTATGTAAACACAGGGATTAATATCTTCAGATGAAATTGAGTCAGTTTGAAATGTCTGACTGCAGTAAAATATTCCAGGGGCAAGGAATCAGTATAAACCTTTGGCTTTTTGTGTATAATGTTTGGTTGATTCGTGATTAAAGTGTAGAAAAGTAAAAGCTTTTGTTTAAACCAGGTCAAGGTTAATCCATGCTTTAACTAATATTAACTGTTAAGTTACAAAGATGTGTAGTATGGCATTCAATATGAATGTGGTAATATGCCTTTTATACTCTCGTTGCTGGAAAGTAATTAAAAAATTTGAAATTTTAGGAGTATACATAAAGAGTCTTTTTCCCAATAGAAATAATATCCTGTCTCACTGCCTCAATTTAACATAGCCCAGGATTAATCTGTTACCAAATAAAACTGGGTCACTTGTGACTAATGAAACAAAACTGACCACAAAACTGATAATTCTCTGTGCTATCTGTGAACAAAACTGTAGGCCTTTTGAGACAGTATACTGTCTACTTTGGTATTGTGAGCCATAAGCTGGAAGATAAACCGAATATGAGTGAAATGCAAATTGTGAGCAAAATGATCATATTTATATTGAACACACTGTCATCTACAGTACTGGGCAGTCTTGCTATTTGGTAGACCAAGATACTATTTGGAGACATAAGTGTGACAGCTCAAGCTTGAAAAATGAAGTACTGTAGTCAGTAAGATCATAGTTTGTCATGAAAATCCAACTAGAGCCTATCTTATGACAGTCAGTGGTGTTACAGGATTTATTTGGGGCTGGTCGTCTTTGCAGTCCTTATGGGCACATCCTCTGCATTGAAGTGTGCTTCAGTTCAGGCAGTAGAAGTTCAAATGATACATTTCACTTTTGATACATGATATCCTCACTCAAAGCTGTTAGTGAATTTTTAGCATGCTTCTCAAGAAATGTGAAGAAAGGGCCTTTTTGAGCATTTCCAAACTTATATCTATAGAAAATGACATATACTCATCTTTTTCAGATATTCCAATGGGATGATAATTGCTTCTTTGACTCTTTTAAAAGATTGAATGATTTATAAACACAAACATGCCAACAAAATGCTTTTTGATTCCTAGCTGAAGGCAAAAGGAATCTATGGGATGGTGATGTGTGTGTGTGTGCATGTGCATGTGACTCTGCTTGTAAACATGTCTCAAGAAGGATAACTTTGGAGGATCTTATCCTTGGCAAGTAGATGCCCCATAGTTAGGAGATGATCCCTACTGTTTTTGGTGGAGGTCAAATGTCATTTGGGTCACAAGAGGTCAAAAGGTTAAATCCTTGTTAATATGATATTGCAAGAAGGATAAACGTGAGGGGGATCTCATACTTAATTGTCATGTGGATTGCCCATATTTAATAAATAATACCTAATATTTTTGGTGGAGGTGAAAGGTCATTTGGGGTCACTAAGGTCATATGGTGTAAATTTTGCAATTTGCTTTCTAAACATTGTATCTCAAATTGCATAACCTTAAGGGATCTCATACATGGCATGTTGATACTCCTAGCATAGTATGTGATCTCTATTATTTTTAGTGGAGCTCAAAGGTCATTAGGGATGACCAGAGGTCAGACTGAAAATCCTTTAAATGGGATATCTCAAGAAAAGAAACATTGATGAATCTCATACTTGTCATGTTTATGGGTCGTATAAGGTAAATGATCCCTATTGTTTTTGGTGGTGGTCAAAGGTCATGTGGGGTCAGCAGAGTTCAAACTGTGTAAAACTTAAAAGCATGGTATCTCAAGAAGGAAAACTTTGATCAGTCTCATAGTTGACATATTGCTGTCCCATATAAAGTAAATATACCCCATTAATTTGATGGTGATCAAAGGTCCTTTGGGGTCACCAGGGGCAAATGGTGTATATCTTGAAATCTGCTCCTTCACACGGAGGTGGGTAGCAGTGAGGGATCTCATACTTCGTGCTTGGCATGTTAATGATCACTATAAGGTATACAGATGATCCCTGTTGTTTATGTGGCGGTCAAAGGTCATTTGGGATCATGAAAGGTCTTACTGTAAAAAATTGAAAATAGAATATCTCAAGATGGGAAAGATAAATGAATCTCATACTTACCATGTGGGTGTTCCAATTAAAGTGTATTGAGTTGTGTGATGGCCAATGGTAATTGTGATCACCAGGGATCAAAATATGAAAACTATTTAAACACATCAGCATCTTAAGGAAGGAAACATCAATGAATCTCATACTTTGCATGTGTGTGACCCATATAAAATAGAAGAACCCTATTGACTTTGGTAATGATCAAAAAGTAGAGGTCAAACTGTGAAAACCTTGTCAATACCATATCTCAAGAAAGGGAAACATTGATGGATCTCATACTTGGCATTTGGGTGTCCTATATAAAATAGAAGCAACTTGTAAAGTTTGGTAAAGATCACAGTCATTTGGGCCACCAGAGGCCAAATTGAAGAAATGTTGTAAGCATAACATCTGAAGAAGGGAAATGTGTTAGAATCTCATATGAAGCATGTGGGTGCCCCATATTAAGGAGATGGCCCTGATATGTTTTGGTTGAGGTCAAAGGACATGTGAGCCTGAGATCACCAGATGTCAGACTGTGTAAACCCTGTTACTACAACATCTCAAGAAGAAAATTATGTATGAATAGGCCTATTATGCTTGGCATGTTGGGGCTCAATATAAAGTATATGGTTTTTATAATATCTGGTGGAGGTCAAAGGTCATTTGATGTCGCTGGGAAAAGTGTGTAAACTTGATATTTCAAGAAAATAATCTTTTACAAATCTCACATGGCATGTTGGTAGCCTATAATGATTGCATTTCTGTTTTGTGTGGTGGAAGACTTTAGGTCATTTGAGGTCACCAGGGGTGATACTGTTTAAACCATGTTAACATGATAAGTCAAGTATAAAACATGTGTGGGTCTTATATATCTGGCATGTAACACCCAAAATTAAAAGCAACAAGCTGATGTACAGATATGATCTTACCTTCATAGTAAGTGTCGAATATGTACACCTCTTTTACGTACATACTCTAACACCTGCAAACAATGACACAGATCATCCAATTTCGATATATTCATGAGCCTAATTTGATTTTACCTCTGGGCTCTTGATTGGTTTCAATATATGAATATTTATATTGCACGAAAAGCCTTCAGCTGCAAGGTTCACCTTTACACAGTAAGTCAATGGGACTACATTGAGTGAGCTTGAAGCGGGCAAAATCACACACTAAAACCCCATTGACATTTGTTGTTCAAAACAGCATGATAATCAGACTTGCTTTAGTCGTTTTTTCATTGAATATTTGTAATTTTTGTTTTTGTAATCATATATATTTAATAGCATACAGTTTTTACATAGTTTGACGAATTCTTGCGAAAGTTCCCCGATGTTGGTATTGCGAATGCAGTCAGTGTGGGTGAAAGAGCAATACACGTCCGCCGTGAGGGGAAAGTATGACCTTGCTCACTGTGTCAATCTATGTGATCCATGAAGGCCAATGATTTTGTAACTTATGTATATCAAAATTTAAGCATGGTAAATTCACAATGTTGTCTCAACTTTAAACCATTTAACTAAACTTTTATCCAACTATCAAGGAATCACTAAGCCTTTTGGCTTTCTGGTTTGTTAATAAAAAAACATGCTGTTTTTCAGATTTTCTGGCTGGGAAAGACCGAGTTTGAAAGGACGTTTGAAGCTCTTGGACTGAGAGTATTCCCAATTGTGCCTCAAAGTCATAATGGGAACATTGGATTTGAGTGTGACATATCTTTTCTGTCAGGTACGGCTTCTGTACATGTCATCATACCTCTAACTTGGCTTCTTTCTAGTCTTTTCAATGAACTTGATAAAGTTTTATTGTATAGAAAATTAGTCTCTCACTTCAAGGTTTTACACTTACACATCTGCCTATTTACCTCTTGGATAGATGGTAGTGTGTAAGAAAACTTCCTCATAACATCATCAATACTCATATTAAAGTTAGACCATCATACAATTAAGGGAATTTTATTTGAACCTACAAAGTATCTCTTTGCTATCATGTATACCTGCAATGTACCACACCAAATGGGAGTAGTGAAGACTTAAAAGTCAATTTTAGTATGTTTTATGTCATTTTTAAATTGGACCATTTTAAGCAGAACTTTTAAACAAATAGAGAAGTCATACACCCACAAAGTCTGTTGGTACCAAAAGAACACTTTAAACCTTAATATGACCAATGGCAGACATTGTAACACTGCCTACTGCCATGGTGCATGACATATAGTAGCCAAAAAGAAACTGGTAAAAATCAAAAGATGTACAATTTCCTATATTTTCAGTTGTATCTTTTTTTAATTTTCTTTTGAAAGTTCTGCTCTTTGCTTCATGAAAACATAAAGTTACTGTGTGTTCAGTAAATGAATTTTAAATGATGGATAATCTCTTTTTCCATCTTTTAACAGAGAAGGCTGCCAACATAGTCCCATCTGTATATTCAGGAGAAGAATCCAGTAAGATGTCACTTTTATTTTCATTTCCTTTTCATTGACTTCTTTTATACCAGCTTTACCCCCAATAGGTCTCAGAGTACTTTACAAATATAAATAGGTTATCAGCCTTAGTGACTTGCCACTGAAAGTCCTTCCACAAGGGAGCAGTTACCTCACA
This sequence comes from Holothuria glaberrima, assembly GCA_009936505.3. Lineage (NCBI taxonomy): Eukaryota > Metazoa > Echinodermata > Holothuroidea > Aspidochirotida > Holothuriidae > Holothuria > Holothuria glaberrima. The sequence continues at coordinate 2,645 of WURT03161851.1, read as the reverse complement.
GGGGTACCCAGTTGTCCCCTGGGGTGGAGAGTGGCAACAGACAATGAAATCAATAGACCTATTGCCTTATAATGTAAAACATCCGATGCTTTGTTGTCATAGTAGTACTAGTGACTAGTGAGCAATGTTGACTAATATGTCTGGTGATCATTTGAATAAAATCTGTTGACATGAACAGAAACAAACATGAAATGTGGATACTTCCTGTATCAAAAGGCAAATGCTGACTGTTTTAAAGCTCTTGCTCTAATGGAGATGCAAAATTTTGAAAGCAGCACAGCCACCATTATGGCCTATTACTACATTGTGAAACTCACTCAGTATTAAAGCTGCACTAGTGCAGCTTGTAGCACAGGTAAACCTTAAAACCATGATAGGAAAAGTTAGTACAGTGATAGTGAGTATACCATCACTGAGAGAGGATTAACGAAACGTGATTAAAAGATGAAACGTACAAGCATAGCATCTTGCTTTACCTACAGGAGGCCATGCAGGTGTAATAAATACCATACTTCTATGAGAGTTACATGCCAATTTGCAAATTTCATTGTTAGAATTGCTACATTAGGTATGTGTAGTTTTTTTTTTTTTGAAAAATAGAATGATGTCATTGTCAACACTCAGAGGTCTTTCTCAATTCTATAATTTCTTTGCTAAATATGGTTTTATGAATAGACCAGTAGTTGGAAGGACTAAGTGTTGGACCAATCATCAGTGTTCAACATCTGTATTGGCAATGTTTGGAACACTATAAACCACTTTCAGTAGTCCATGAGAGCGTACAACAATGCTCCAGTAATTGATGGCTTAATTGCTTGCTAGTAGACTTTTTACCCTACGACATTGATGTGCATTGAATTACCCTCTAATGATGGATAGAGGTAGTGTACAGTAGCTTACATTTAAGTGTACATGCAATAAGCTCAATTCTTAAATAAAAGTGGTACCCCTTTAGTATAGTTGCTAATATTGAGAACTGTTACATCAGCTTTTGGTTATATGGTTTCATTGTACATTGGTGCAACACTTCTGATAGGCTAATGATAGCTAAAAACTAATTTGATCTTTGATCTATATGGAGATAAGATAAAAAGTAAAAGTGTGTTAGTATGTGATGGTATGTGACTTTGCTTTATCATGGTTCTTTGATCTGTGACAAACATTAGCAAATGCTCTCTGCTCTACTCAGAATTCAGTTGGAATCATTGCTTTCTCACTGGCAGATACAGCTACGACCTATGGTTAAAGCTTGGTGATCCTTAATTGAGTTGGGAAACATACTTAGGAAGCAACTTATTAGATGGTTATTCTCATTGGGATCATTCTGTGTTAAAAGTGCAAAATATTGTATTATGAGCACTTTAGCAGTAAAGTTTGAACCTTTCATCTCAAATTTCTACTCACTTTTTTGACTCCATCTTGCATTGCCAATAGGAGGACCAACAGGAGTCCTCGGTGGTGGATACATTAGTGGTGCCAGAGAAGCTGGAAATCATATTGTCACAATCTTATTTGAAGAAAAACCTGAGATTGTCGGTGGAATCAAACTCAAATATTTTGGTTCAACAAGTACTACTTTCAACCTTGAGTACATGACAGAGGACAGTGATGACTACATTCCCCACTTCCCAGGCAACGGACAGGTAAGAAAATGTCATTACTGGGTGCTCATTGATTGGTGGCAAGCAGGACACTTCCAAGTTGCCCTTTTCCTAATTGTCATGTTATTTCCTCAAGTGAGATTTTAGATGCCAAGTATGTTGTGTTAATGCACAACAGTTTTGCATACCGTAGGTATCTTGGCATATGGAATTTACTGTCCTGCCAAGTTGTACAGATTCAAAGTGAGGCTGAGCAGTGGGATTGTTAGGGCAGGTCCAATTGGGCCATTCCCTCTTGCTGGGCTCCCTCCCCCTCTCTGATGCCGATTTTTTTTTTCTCAATTTATGTAATAACCTAAAATATGTAAAATTTTGAAAACAAACTTTACTTCAAAAGATAACATATGTAGCACCAGATTGCATGTAAAGACACCTAATCATATAAAAAATTTTCAGAGGGAGAGGGACGTCCCCTCCCCATGAGGCAGGGAGCTGAGATGCAAAATGGTGCACTATAATTTCAAGTCCTAGTTGTTTTTTATGAGAACAGAAAGTATCACTGCAAGATGTGAAAAATATCTGAACACCTTTAATATAGGGCTTTCACCAAAGTTATATCACACCAATTAACACCCAAAACTTTGCCTATATCAGTAGATGGCAGTGCTCTTTTTGTTTTTCCATGAAATGTCCCCAACATGACCACTAGATGACCAATCACCTAAACTTCTTGAACACCTCTTATGGGGCTATTACTAAAATTATATCACAATAAACACCCCAGACTATTACTACATCTGTACAAGCCAAGTCATTTTTGTTTTTCCATAAAATGACCACTAGACTATTTTCTGTATTTCTGGTCTGGAAAAAATACAGCAGGAATACAAGAGGAATATGGAGCATTCAGCTGATTTTTGGTTTCGATGATAAGAAAAACCTATGCATTCATGATGGCGTGTGTGTATGTGTGTGTGTATGGACCCAACATTTCAGACAAGGTGAGGACATTTTCTATTCAAGATGAGGTCCTCAGGTGTCAGA
>WURT03161840.1:0-10699 GCA_009936505.3 Holothuria glaberrima | reverse complement strand
TTTTTCTAGGGTGTTAAATTCGTAGGGTAACCTCCTCCGCCGGGATTCCCCTTGAATTAGTGGTGTGCTACCTGTAGCAGGATCAAAGTGAGATTCTTGGAACGCCGTCGGTTAGCGCATCGTAATAGTACGCATTGACATTCCATGTCGTAGTAGACTACATTTGGCAACGTACAGTACATACAAACTTGAAGTACTACCCTTTGCGACAGCTTATGTTTTTTCAGAAAATGTGTCAAACAGGGTACATGCAGAGCCCGCGCAAAGCGCAAAATGATTAAGAAACTCCGAACAAACAATGGAGGCGAAACATTTGTCAGGCGGTTGGCTCCTATTTAGGATAAAACGCTTTTTATGGTTTCCAACATTCCGCCCGACAAAGTAGTTCATTCCTCTTTAGCTGTTCGCCGAATACTGTACACAACAATTACATTTTAACAGCTGAGGATTGATCTTGATTTTGGCCGACCAATACGAACTATTGCCTAGGTTAAGCTAGGGACATGTTACAACAGGGTTAGCTCAGCAGGCTCCGAGGCGAGCGAAGCGCTCGAAAAATTTTGCTTGAAGAATGCACACAGGTCCATTGAGACCCTAACCGGGATCGGGAAAAGGATCTAAATAGTGGCCCCTCGGATTGTCGGAATGAACAGCCCAAGGGAGGGGTTCGAATGGCAAGTGAAAGCGTAAGGTAGGTCACACGCAATATGACATGAACTGGCCTGCTGATTTTTAAAATTATTTGATAATGGCTGGGAGGATGGAATTGTTATACTTGCATGAAACCAAATAAATCATGAAAAGCAAAGAAATTCTGCCACGCAGGCCGAAATATTTGAAATTTTATTGAGAGATCTTTTCTTTTGAAAACAAAACATAACTCAGTCAAACTGTTGAGGTATACATGTGGTGTGCAATTCCATTGCAATTGGGTGGGAAGGCGGATGGACGGCTGGGTGCTCAAGTGACTGGGTAGTTCGGTGGGAAAGGAAAGAGGGTTCTCTCTCTGGTTACGGGCATGCGCATTGTGCTACAAACATAAGAGAACAGACGTGCTACCGACGATCAGACGATGAAATTTCCCACCTCCACACTAAAATGTGTAGAATACTTATATCTAGATTACGTGATAAGTAATAAGCCACATGAAGGCAAAGTATTAAAGACAACAACAAAGTATTGCAGCCAGTGGCGTCGCCAGACTTTTCAAAGTGGGGGCATAGGGGACACAACGTTCTGCCGGAGGGGTACACCAACATGAAGTACTGAGCGGCGCTGAAGGCGACGTGGTGACGCAAAGCCCTTCCCTGTTATTGTTGGGTTGAGGATCCCACTATAGGGCCCATTGTGGGGTCTATGGACAACGCTCCTGTGGGACCTAGTGGGAGAAACCCTCGGAGGCTCTAAGATATTTAAAAATTGTGAACACTGATTAGAATGGGACATTTGACTATCTCACAGAGCTCACATTACAGCATCGAAGGTGCATCTACCTGTCTACGACGGGGGATCAGGGCCTAGTATGGAAAATTTGGAACACGAGAAGACCTTATGTGCGATCTATTGGGTTGTGGGTACCTTATAAATATATATTCTGCAGTTTTTCAGCATTTAATGAGAAAATGATGGCTAGTGCCCTCTGAAACGTCCCTGGCGCATACTCGAAGCGTGCAGAAAATTCTGTTGTTAAGTGTTAAATATTTTTTTTTCAAGAACTCCCTATGGAGGTACCATTACTTAATGATCCCTAGTGCACTTAGTGCATGCTCCGCCTCTGCGAAAATTCAGGAGAGCGAAGTTCTCCTTGCAAGCCTTAGTCAACGGTATTTTAAATAAGCGGCCATTAGCCTATGATTTTAAGCAATTTATTTATCCTCATATATTACTAGATGCGCGTTAGAGAAGGAAACAAAAATCCTAATCTTTACAGTTTTCGAACATAAAATTGGACAAACAGACATTCGACGTGGGGATCGTATTGTATGGAAAGGAGTCCCGGCTGCAATGATCACTGATCACATACCTTTTGAAAATTGATGCTGAAATGACGACTCTGGAATAACTTTCCCAGAAAGGTAATTCTTCACAAAGCTCGCAAAAAATAGATGCGGGCGAAGCGCGCGGTACAAATGTAATTCTGAGAGCGTTTTGTCTGATTTTGGGGCCCTGGTAACTCATAAAGTGAGAGAGAGTCCTTTTGTATAAATCGATATGTGAACGATGTATGTGTGCTTTTTTTTCAATACCCAAATTCTCATGTATGGGAGGCACGGCAAACTTCTGGGGGACACGTGTCCTTGTCCCACTCCTTGGCAACGTCCTATGATTCCTTAACAGAATACTCGCTTCATACCCATTATGGCTCTCCGACAAATTGAAAAATTATCAACGTTTGGGAGACGTTTTCCGATGGAGAGGAGAGGCTATGAGCTGGCAACACTCTGGTAGATCTGATTCTGCGACTAATATTGCATATATTTAATTATTTCTGTTAAAACCGTTTTTTCAGATGTTTGAGTGAGATATATAAAGATAAATGGTGATGTATTTAGATAAACAGTTGCTACCACCTAGTACTTTGGTTTTAAGACAAAAAAATATACAGACAACAATGAACCCTGGAGAGTGTCAGTAAACGATAACAGTGAAAGGGTTTCCAACGATATAATTATGTACTCCCTCAAAAGAAGGGTCTCAGCTCAAATCAAGTTTTGATATGTTAGAGGGGTACTGTTTCTAAGCAATCTGGTGATATTTCGATTGAAATCCGATGTGTGGTTCTCAAGATATCACCAGTTGAAGTTGTCACATTTTCAACACAAAGTGAACTTGAAGCAAGCGCATACGACGTCAAAGCCTCAATGAATGAGCAGTCTTTTGTTTTTCTTTAAACTTAACAAACAATTTCCTCCTCAACAATCCCATGTTATCAGAATGTGATTGCATGAGAGGCATGGGAAAATTAGAAACTTCACATTCCACATGGGGAGGTACTATCCCTATTAACTTCAAGGTCAACACAACGACTGAGAAAATAAAGGAAACAAAGCATTCCTTATCAATGTGAGGAGGTGATATAATCCCCGCTTGTCTCAAGCCCACTTTGGGTCACAAATGTAGTAACTTCATTTGCTGATATCTCGAGTAATACATTTCCGATTTGATTGGAAGTTTTACCAAATTGCGAAGATTTTAATCCTCTTCACATATAAGAATTAAATTTTATACTTTAAGCCTTCATTTAACTGTAAAGCAACGACTAAAGAAAGGATTTTACTTTTAAGCATATCAACTCCCTTTTGCTTGGTGAGAACAAGGAGTTCTTATTTCTCCCTGGTGAAAGAGGTAGATTTTACCGTTACTGATGAAGTCAAACTATAGAGTGATATGTGATTGGATTTGAAAGCCACCGACCTATTTTTGCAAGATACGTACTTTGTTCGTAGATTAAAGGAATACATATGACTGTACATTATGTATGTGGTGACTGTGAATATGACATTGGGAAGAAAAATAATATCAAAAGTGAAAAAATAAGGGACAACCAAGGTGATAATACGACGTTCTGTAGTTGTTCTATTCCCAATCTTCCACAATCCATGAATACGTGCAAACTGCCGGTGACTTACTTTGTTTGTCAAACAATTTACAGGTCTAAATGTGGTCATATCTAAGTGTTCTCAGACAGAATGCTCTTCGAAACATATAAGCCCCGCATCTGAACATTGTCAGTGTTATTATTTGAAAAGAGGACACCGTTTCTCCGATGTTTCCCCGGATATTTTCGATCAAGTCGACGGTCTCTCTTCTATGTCAGTAAGGAATTAAGTCAAACCTACCCTACACATAAGAAATTACCTTTCAGTTGAGAGCAAATTTTCACTCCGTCTGCTCTGCCTTGAAGGAATTCGATTTACCGAGCTTTCATTTGCAAGAAAATAACGTTTATTTGTTGATCTTCAGGCGTTAAGAAAATCGTGAAACGGTGAAAGTGTAACCTTGGTCTCGTTTACCGCAGAATGAAACGCTGCGGGAAATGACATTGTGCATATTGATTACCTGTCGAGGTGTCTTTTGTTAAATAAGTTGGCAAAAAAACTTGCAATAGTTACTCTACTTTTAGGAAATACTCTTTGCATAAACGTTGTAGAAAACCTACCATGCATAGGCGTACAAGGCGGTGGCCAGAAAATGGGGGAGGGGTTGCAGTTCCTGGTTCAGGAAGAAAATTGCTATTTTGGGGCAAACAGGATGCTATTTTAAGGGTAAACTTACTTCGAAATTCGCTCAAAGATGCCCAGCCTTCCTCCTCTCTAAAATGAAAAGGTGCCTACTCTTATTTCCTCATGCATCTTACTTTCAAAGAACTAAACCTGAAGGTTTAACAAACAAAACAAGGTAACAACAATCTGGTTAAAGTATAATTCGTATGAAAAAGGCCCTATTTAAAATTGAGTGGATATTGAACGAAGTGATTTTAAATGGTACAGTATGTTTTATAACTCTAGAAACATTCTCATTCATCATTTCTAATTAAACTTTCTCCTATTGACGGAAATAGGTTTCTCAAGTTTCTGTTTTTATGGGTGTTTGCATGCAGACACCGACAAAGACTGACACATTAAAGCAAAAGCAAATTTGAATTTAGGTCAGAGAGTTGTGTCCGGATGAGATACAATCAGCTGATCTTGCAAGTTAAACTTTCCAGCTTTCTACTCCACTAAAGGTGTAATTTGCTTGAAATAAAGTTTAATTGTGCACTTAATGAGGGTATTTTTCATGTTATACCCTGCTAGATTGATCATCAAAGAATTGCTAGGTTGTTCTCAGACATCTTGTCTTAAGTAATCCATTCGAGCAATGATTTAAATGCATGAGCTTGAAGAATCCATTAGATTGTAGGCTCAGGCAAAATGGAACGAATGTGCAAATGGAAAGAGAAGTAGTGCAACCATTGAAAGAAAGATCACGATATGCCCTAAATTAAAAAGGCTCAATTTTTTTTACCTAGACAGCTAAAATTCTCCTACCTAAGCTTACTTCTAGCCCTTCATCCCTTCCATAAAATAACAATCTTTGTCATTTCCGAGAGAGGGCCTGGGCCTACATGTAGTTTAATTGCCGAAGGCAATATTCTGCTGAGTATACTACTTTCTGAAGAGTACCTTTATAAAGGTACTCTAGTGTAATGGAGGCAACACTGTCGTACATATCACATTTTACTGACATGCACGTGCCAACCAAAGTGATGTCACCTATAAGGGTTTCAAATACCTGGGTATTACTAGTGTATTTTGGGTGATGCAAAAGCTACCGGTGTACATTAAATGGTAGAACACAGCTTCCATAAAGCAAATTCTTGAGAATGTTATTTTTTCGGATGTTGTGTAAACCGAAACTATAGTCTTTCCCTCCAAGCTAACTGCGTACCCGTTAGCATCCTTTCTTTCTTAATGCATCACTATAGTAACGCAAAATCCCCAGCCATCAGAATTATCATTAATTTTGAGCTTGGCACTTTTTATGTCGTAACCTAAGTTTCGCTGAGTGATAAATGTTTGTTGTCACTTCCAATTAATTCCATGTTTGTCGTTCCGAGGAAAAATAAGTTGGCCAAGTTAAACAAAATGGCAGACCAGTCTCTCCTACTTTCTAATTGGCAAACAATCATGGTGTGGATTTTGCCAATTAGAAAGTAGACATTTCTGATCTGACATGGAAATATTTTACTCGGGGAAGGATGACTCCCATGCAGATCCCGCCCGCTTTTGCCTGAAAGGGGCAGAAGCAGACTAACCTTTTTCTAATCATCTAAGAAGTTTCAAAAGAGTATCACAGAGGAAAAGTTCGTTGTCATTTATTACATTTGGTGAAAGTTTGGAATATTCCATCAATAGTCTAGTCCAACGCAATGGCATAGCCAGAAGGGTTTTCATGGTGCGAAAGGGCGGGAGGGGGGTTCCACATTTCAGTCAACAAACACGAAAGCATTAGGCTATATATATATATATATACATCACCGCTGAGATATCAAGGGGAAGAAACTACTAGAGGAGAGACCTGTGGGTGGCGGATTCCCCAACCCCCTCCCCAGAGCTACGCCACTGCTGAAACGTTATGCAGACTAGTATTCTTTTCAGCAGGCGCGGTTTTACGGGGGCTTGGGGGACTCAAGCCCCCCCCCAAAAAAAAATTCGCTCAAGCCCCCAAAAGGAAATTCCGATGTCGTGTATTATCTTCATGCTATATTTCCGTGTATTGAGCAAAACAAAATTGCCCAGTACATTTGTGCACATCTTGGTCCAGTGAATGTAGTTTTTCAAATATGTTGTGCAAGATAGGCATGTGATCACGTTTCTTGTATCCCACTTCAACGTACGTACACGGTACACAGTTGTTTTGACTGCATGTAGTACGACATCCACTTTTCGCCTTGGTACATTATAGCGGATTAACTGTACATACGCACAGTGCAGGCCCCTATTAGCTTACAAAGCTGCATTCTTACCTTCGACGCCAGTGCCTACATGAATGAGTTTGTCAAGGGAAACTGTCGTCTGAGTCTCGAAATCACATAGGTTCATGATTTCATAACATGAAAATTTGGGTCAGATAAGTAACATCTATGATAGTATGTACATACATGTAAATCAAATTAACGGATTAATCACATCTGCTGGAAGTTAAAAGAGTCATTTCGTGGCTGATCTTGTCAAGTTATACTGGCAGTCCTGTTTAGTCAAATCCAAGGGCCGAATCGTTACTCCCCTCAATGTGAATAGGTCCGGTTGCTCGTATCTCTCAGCAACGTTAGCTACATTTTTCCGAATTAATAAATATATGCCTGTACAGTGGCGTACGCAGGGGGCATTCGGCAATGGTCCCCCTCACGGATGCTAATTTTTCTTTTTTTTTTTAGATCCTTAAAATATGTAATTTTTTAACACAAATTTTACTTCAAATGGTAGCATATATGTGGCACCAGATTGCATGTAAGGACACCCAATTTTTCAAAAATTTTCGAAGGGAGGGATTGTCTCCCCATAGACCTTATGCCAAATAGAAAGGGCGCTTCAAAACTGCATTCTGGGAAGGATTATTCCAAGAACAGACGACCGAAGTAGATCGTCACCATGGAGAAGGTTGGCCGTCACAATGCTCAAGCTCGCCGGTCTGGAATTATCCTTCCCATGGTGCTTCACGATCTGCTATTTGGCATAAGGTCTATGGCTCCCTCACCGATGCCAATTTTTTTAGATCCTAAAAATACTCAAATTTTGTAACACAAATTTAGTTACTTCAAAAGGTAGCATATGTGGCACCAGATTGCATGAAAGGACAAGCGATTCTTCAAAAATTTTCAATGGGGGAGGGGTACAGTCCTCCCCTTACACCCCTCCCCCAGGACGGGGATCACACACTGGCATACTGCATGCCCCCCCCAGAGAAATCCTGCGTACACCACTGTGCCTATATATAAGTTACATGTAATGTTATGGTACCGTTGTTATTATCATTGTTTTCAGCGCGGCGTTGCCGATTTTTATATTTGAGAGAAAATTTTATTCTTCCGTTTCAAGCCCCCCTAAGCCCTCAAAAATCATGGTCTAGAACTGCGCCTGCTTTTCAGTACTGATGTGCCACAGTGAAATCATTCAAACATCCGATGCGACTACACAACAAAAATTAACCATATTTATATATGCTGGATGAATAATTACTATTATATAGGCCTTTTGCAGTGTAGTATACGACCTATTAGTAGGCCTATATACTACACTGACTATACGAAGTGCTTGCAATTGTTGCATGCACGTCGCGTTATCTGCTGTCGTCTGTTTTTCCACTTCATGACTTTGTGATGTCATGTGCATAAGGTCTATAGGGTTTTTTTTTTTTTCAGTCAAAGGGCTACGTGCTTCTTTCGTCCAGTGGACGCGCTAGTAATTGTTCTGGAGGACACTGCGCCACGAACAACATTGCTTTAGTGCATGACCTAGCGTCCGCGCGTGTTGTTATGTCCTCCAGAACGTGGTAGCGTCTGTTGACTTTTTCTTGCGTGAAACCTCCCAATAGGCCTTATGCATGTGATGTCACAGACAGAGCCATATATTTAAAACGGCTCTGGTCACAGACAGACACGCAGAGCCGTAAATTTAGACGGCTCGGTCACGGGCAGAGCCGCCGTATTTTGAGAGTTTGGACAACTAGGTAACGATTTCTGATTGGTTAATGCTGACACACCCTCACAGGGCGCCATGCATTTTAGGTCCAAACTGCATGCTGGTCATCGATGAACGACGTATATTATTACAACATCGTATGACTTGCTACATCGACTCAGACGAAACCGTTTATTTTAATGAAAATACGTTTGTAAAATCACGGGGATTTAGTATAAAGGACAAAAATCATGTGTGTCACGTTTGCTTGACTCTTTGTGGAAGAAAACCAGTGAAAGCCGAGTTTGAAGTGCTGATGGGACATCAAAATCTGAAAACTGTGCGGAAAAGCACCAGTGTTATGTTAGGACACATACCTTAGTACAAACTAACCCTAACATTAGGCCAGGTCTTATATTTCGTAATCGTATAGGTTACTATAGCCTAAGGCCTAGGCTAGACTAGTACTGATCGTTTTGGCACTTTTCTGGATAAATGGCAGCCAGGGCCCGAGGCCTATATCTTGCCAGCTTGAGTCATGGGGCTGAAATTAAAATCTTCAAGTTTAAGTTTAACATTTGAGTGTCAGGAAGCCAATTGGGTCATCGACGACCCTAGCCTAGGTCTAGGCTAGGCCATAGACTAAGTTTAGGCCTAGTTATAGAAGAGTGAGTAAGGCTATAGGAGGCCACCATAATTTGGTAAAGTAACGTTAGGAATTTAAGGCTACTACAGATGCATGCCAGTTACTAAATTATTATATCTTGCTCCCTAGGCCTACGCTAGGCAGTGTTGTAATGAGCTATGACTGAAGTCACTAATTTTCAAAAGGGGAATGACTCGAGTCATTCCCCTTTTGAAAATTACTCACAAGCAATTGTGTCATAATTTTCCTCATCGTAGAAATAATACAATGACTCGAGTCACATTTAAAGTATTGAATGACACGACTGAAAAATTGAGTGACTTGTTACAACTCTGGGCCTAGGCCTATGCCATAAATTGGGCCAAATAGGCCTAGCCTTAGGCTATTTGTTATGGTGGTAGCCTAGCTGTTAACTATGGCCTAGGCCTATTCAAAGTTTGAAAACATAAGAACTCTGAGTGGCTAACATTAGGCTATAATATTCTTTCACTTGAAAATATTTTAAACCTAGTATTTGGTCAAGTGTAGGCTAAGTATTTCATCAGAAAATGTCAGTTGCTTATTTCACCTGCAAATCAGCAGTAGGCCTAATGCTAGGCCTAATATTAGGCCCAGGCCTCCACTTTTCTTTGACTGGTGAATACTTTCAACTTGGAATCTGAGAGACCTTTGAACCACCCTAGGCCTATACATTACACCTAACATGAAGCCAGTTTTGTTCATGGCCAGGATTGGAAAGCCATGATCTAATGGTATTGGTAGGCCTACCTGATAATGATATTGATATAATTTAGCTATTCATGCTGTGATTTACCCAAGGTGTAGTTATGCCCTACTCCCTGGCAGACAGTGCATCAAAATATCAAAGTGACCATTTTAAAAACTGAAAAAAAAAATCAGGTACAATTGCCATACTTTCCATACTGGAGCACAGGCCAAAATAATATCATGAAACTAGATTGGTGTCTTCAACCAGCCCAGTGGCTGATTAAATTAGTTTTTCTTCTTGAAGAATGCATGCCAGGTAGGATTACAAAACTACATGATGAAGGTGTGGTGTGAGCAGTCATTCAAGATATCATCGCTTTCTCCACTCTAACTGTGAAATCCCTTCAAGTGATGGAGACTTAACCAGAGTTTTGATCAAATGCAGGCAGAGTGTTGGTGGCTATTTGGACAATCTGCACTCACTTGCAATTGGTTTAAACACATGGTAATGATACATCACGAGATGAACTAACTGAACAACCAAGATGTACAAAGAACCTACACCAGGTGAACTCAAGTGTTGAAGTTGGAAATTCATTCTTTTCTGCAATAAATATTGGTATTCACATTTGACATCATTAAATTTAGCCTTGAAAACAACTCACATAAGTCATAGATGCTGTAGATTACTCCTGTAATGAGGATATTTACAAATTGACAGTGGTTTGCTCACAATTACCTACACAATTAGTTTGAGATTTATTGTACCTTTTATTTCAAAATTCTACAAAGAATCAAAACGTCACATCCATCACAAATTACAGTATTCCAGACTATTTGAAACACTTGCTGTCAGTACTGTACGTAGAACCATTTGATGGGAAAAGCATTAAAGGTTAGAAAACAGCAAGCAGTTACCATAAAAAGCAGTCATATATGTTGCTCGTTTACAATTAGCAGGAATAAAACTTAGCAAAATAGTACAACTCAAAGATGTGTAAGAAGAGATTCATTGGTAACTTCTGATTTTACCTTTGCTTATTCAAGTTTTTCGAGGAGAATTGCTTATTGATGCCTTGATGATAACTTTGAAAGTCACAGTTAATATTATGAACCATGTAAACCATACAAAACCAAATTGCATACTAGGTGTCAGTTAATTAACAGGTAAATTATTTTGAGT
>WURT03161828.1:0-28276 GCA_009936505.3 Holothuria glaberrima | reverse complement strand
GTTTCGCTCTGGTCAATTTCCTAACCACAGTATGCAAAACAAGGCAAGGAATCACTAAGCCTTTTGGCTTTCTGGTTGAGTTTCTGGCAGATGCATGCTTGTATACTTCTTGGAGGATACTACTCAGACTGCTGAACTAATACCAGGGCTTTGAGTAGCATTTTTGTTTATAATGAAATTTGAAATCTCATTTGATCCATGCTAATGAGATATGACATAGATTAAGGAGCAGCAATGACATGTAATGTATGGTTCCTTCTATCAGACTGTTGTGAAGTCTTTACCTTCTTATGAGACTTCACCTAAATCTTTTCACATCTCCTCTCATTTCTCTATTAAGTATCTTTTGAGGTGTTTCAGATCATAAATAAATGTTGAATGTTAAATGTAATCTAAGGTGTTATACCTAGCATTGAATAACCAATTCAGTTTAAGCAAAAATGTTATCACAAAATGGAAAAGAGCTGTATATACATGAACACTAAGGGAGGGGGGGGGCAGGATTGATGAAGTTTGAGTGAAGTCATGTTGTTGTATATGCCCTTAAATTTGGAAGATAAATGTACCTTGTACAGGCCTTGAGTTTTAGATTTTCCAGGTGTGCTACAAATCACACTTCTCAGGAAATTAAGGAGTGTGGTAGGTGTGCTGTTTTTAAAAAACTTTAATAGATTTACCAGACTTCCCATTCTTTATCTAGTTGTGCAAAAAATCGCACTTCTCACAGTGATTTGAGGCAAGTGATGGTGGCAATCACACTTGCACACCTCAAAATTCAAGGCCTGATTGTAAGCCTTTAATTAAAGTATTCATATGGCATTAAGTATAATTTTGGATTGACTACAAAATTTCTCATGTTCTGAATTTGGAGAGGACTCACATAATTAGCTGACATAGTTTGATCAGGTTTTTCTTTTACATTGAAAGATGGTCTCTTTAATGCTATCGTCCTGAAGTATCATTCAAATATATTTCAAGCATTGACAAGCGCTGCAACTGAGCCCCATCTTCCTGCTGTCCTTTTATATTTAACCATTACCATAGCAACATTTTTTCTAGAGGGTTAAAGTTGTCAATTGTGCTGGTAGGTGAGTATAGTTCTATTATTTACTGGGTCTCTGGGCTTCATCTCTGAAAGTTCTGTGGTGTCATTATTGTTATCTTTTTTTTGTCTGTTTTAGTATAAAATGACTAATGCGGCGTTAGAAATGAAGGCACTTGTTACAGGTGCCAGCGGTCTGCTTGGAAGAGCAATAGTTAAGGAATTTGAAGCTAATGGGTGGAATGTCTTGGGTCTTGCATTTTCAAGGAGTTCTGCAAAACTGAAGAAAGTGGACCTACGAGATTCACACAGTGTAGAAGAAACCATCAAGTCTTTTGAGGTAAAACCTAAGGCTGACTTGTATCTGCAGCTGTAAGAAAAAAAAATTTGTGTATTCAGATATCATTTGAAAGAAGAACCCCAAAAGCAACTTGCAAGGTAGATCTTCTGTAACATTTTTCAGTTCATAAATCTGCTTGAGCTTAGCTTAAAATATGTATATCACCAGCATTACCAGTCTTTTGCAAATAAGCATGCAAACACACTTGTCATTTTTTAATAACATCTTAAAATTGATCCTTTATCTCAGTGAACCTACCTTGATTTAATACCCTGTTGCTAGGTTTATTTAATCAGACACTTCAAGCAGAGTAGATTGCAGGCAACTTTTGAAATTTATTATTGTAACAAATATTATTTGGGGTTACCTTCATAGAGGCTGGCTTGTCATAAAATCAGCGAAATTGCTTTGGCTACGACATAAATACTGTCAATTCAAAAGGAATTTTATATAATATAGCAGTTGACTAAACTTCTGTTCAATATTTTGCTTTAGTTTTGCTCTTTACCCCTCTGAACTTCCTGTCATTTGACCATTGTTGGGTTTGGTCCAGTTGGTCAGATTGAGATTGGAAAAGTTTAAGTGGTTGGTCTGAGGTGTTTTCAGGGGACAACTCATTTGTTACTGCGATACTACATGAGATGGTCATCTGAAAATACTGTAGTCATTTTGCTAAGCTGAAGCCAGTGTGGTTTCTGGTGGACTCTAACAATCAGATTCTATAGTCCAAACAACATCCGATGGACAACTTTGTCAGTACTTGAATTAGACATGGACGTGATGTGGGAATGGAAATGTAGTGAATGCGGTATCAATTCATTTAAAGTGCTGACCTAAACCAATATGGCACCAACCGCAAAATATTTGGTCGGCCCCTCATAAATATTCTGGCTGAAATAATGATGGATTGCTATATGACAGCAAGGTGTAACTGAAATTCGTACTAGCAGTTGGGGCCTGGGGATGGGTGGGGGTGGAACATTTGGGCTCTCTGTAACAGTGTTTGTGAGTGTTGCATTAATTTGACAATTACAAAAGTGACAATTGCTATTTGATTGTGTCTGTCTCAAAAAGGTGACAATTACTCTGATATTTTCTTTCTCTCAGCCATATGTTGTCATTCACAGTGCAGCGGAACGCAGAGCAGATGTGGTTGAGCAGTGTGCAGAGAGTGTGCAAAGACTAAATGTTGAAGCAACTACATATATAGCTAAAACATGTGGTAAGTATCGTGAGATATCAGCCATAATTTGCCACCAATTTGAAGGCCTATTTGCACTGTCCCTCCAAGACATACCTCCATCATTCATCATTCATGAGTTTTGGGATGCATGGGTCAATTGATAATAGACACTGCTTTAATTCTAGCTATGAGTTCAGGCTTCTACTAGGACAGAATTTATTGATTCTTCTAACAAGTGAAAGGTGGATGTGTTATATTGAGTAAAGTAAGCATGGTGTTTTAGAAGCAGGTGAAAGGTCATCAGAGGTTACTAGAGTTCAAATACTATGGACCTTGTAAGCACACCTAAAGAAGAAAAATAGTAACAGATATGATACTGTATTTGTTGATGATTATATGAAGCAGATGAAGCCTAACTTTGCTGTTGGTGAAAGGTTTCAGGTTTTGTGTTTACTATATGCCATAGTGTAATTAAATATCAAAATGGTGGCTCAAGAGGATTTAGAGGCATTTCAGGTGTAGGGCCGATATTTAGTCAAGGAGTAGCGTTGGGGCCTTACACAAAGTTTACAGGGACCGAGCAGTAAAATATATCAACAGAATAGTCCAAAAAGACGAAAAAGAAACAATCCTGGAAGGTTCTGATATTTTATTGCCCTCCTTGTTGACAAACTGGATGAAATATGAGAGAATTTACAGGTTGGGAATGAAATATGAGCGTGGGTCCTAAATAAGGGTCTGGTTGAGCTGATGTCTAATATCAAACTGAATTCAAATCATGCTTTGAGCTCTTAAGAACAGAAATCCAGAAAGCCTGCTCAACAGCTACAAGTATTCTGATTGGCTAGAACATATGAAGCCCATGCCAACACACAGTCAAGCATAGCCTTGGACACACTGATTGGTCCAAGCAATAACGTCATATCCAGACGTTAAAAACATGCAGTGTGAATGACTAGGATATAAATAGGATCATGCAATGCCAATGCATGACTGGTATGCGTGGCTGGCTTACAAACGTTCTATTTCAATAACAACACGGCGGCTCTCTGACTCGTGGGCAGCTTAGCAGGAAGCCAAGTCCAGGCAGAGAAGAGTCTGCCGACCCTGACCTTGAGCTTGACCTTCAGCTTAGTAAGCAAAACAATTTGATTTGTAAGTGTAACACAGCAGATCACATAAATTGTTAAGAACAACTAACAATTCGTCTCCCACTGGTGAACAAGCACAGTTCTAAGTCTTTGTAATAGGTGTGAAACTTCAAAATATCTTTAATCCTGGTTTCCATGTGGACATGACCATTACTAAAGAATGTGTTGTACATTTGTTGAAATATTGGATGATTTCTTGAAGAAGTGAGGCAAACCTTTTTATGTTGAAGTCACTAACACAGATACAGTCAATTTGATTGTTATATACTTTCACATAAGTGAGATAGTAATACCAGAGATTTACCTTAGTCATCGACTTGTGTCTGTATGTTACTGTATGTATATTAGATGCTTGCTAGTGTCAAATGACAGTAGTTAAATTTTGTGTAAACATGTTTGCAAAGTTTGTTGTTGTCCTGTGTTTTAATAACCTGGAAATTTTTCTCATGTAAGTTGAAAGCTGTATGTGATTCCTGATATTTAATGATATAAGAAGGGTTTTGATAACTTCATTTTATAGTCTTTCTCTCATTGGACATTTCTTTATATTAACAGTTTGCAGATGTTTCATTTCTAAATCCATAATACCTAAAATTATGTGTTTTTCATTTTAATAAAGCGGCTCTGAAAATTCCACTCATATACATCAGTACTAATTATGTTTTTGATGGCAAAAACCCTCCCTACAAACCACAGGATAAACCAAACCCATTAAACAAGTACGGCTTGAGTAAGTTGGCAGGAGAAAGAGCAACGCTTGCTGCACATCCTGGTATGTATTTTGTATGATTAATGTAGTTATTGAGGCTAATCATTTTTCTAACTAGTGTTAAATGAAGACGGTACAAATTCCAGCCTTATTCAACTTATAATTATGAACCAGAATGCAAGGCATTTACACTCACAAATGAAAACAGAAGGGGAAAAGAAATTTCAAGACTTCTGCGTCATTAGGGTTCGAACCTGAGACATCCACATTTTCACGTAAGGAAGTCGTTGCCTAACCATTAGGCCACAGTAACTGCTCGATAACTATTCAGTTTAATTAATATACAAACCCTGTTGAGTATCATGAGTAACTTTCAGGTAAATTAGTAATGCCAGTGAGCTGTAAGAGATGGAGATTGCACGCTTGCTCTCCCTTTGAACTAGGTGTGTAGCCTACACCCAAGCTAGGCATTGTCTGATTCCTGAAATTCCTCTAAACTAAGAGGGATTAGGCAGTGAAGACAATTATTCTCGTCGTCTGCTACATCTGAGAGAGTTCATGGGACGATTTCCCGCATTAGTATCACATTGCCAGCCGTCAAAGAGAACAAAATTTATTTCAAAAAGGTGTCACATTTTAAAAGGGTACAGTGTATCTCTTTATTACTTTTTAAGCAAATATACCCTTTTCGCTCTTTCAGGAACAATCCGGAATAGTTTGAAATATCATCATCAAAAGTTAGAGTCCCACTTGTTTTTGATTCCTTGCCGAAGCCAAAAGGAATCTATGTGATGGTGATGTCGTGTGTGTGTGTATGTGCACTCACAAACATGTCCTTAGTGGGACCGGGGCAGTTGGCTCGAGCTCCGCTCTCGCCCGTCTTTCCTAGCTCACGTGCCACTGCAATGAGAAGTCACGCGCAGCTGCACGTGCCTGCCTTGCAGCGCAGCCCGCCCTTAAGCACGTAGCAAACCTTGCCTGCTTCGCTGCTGTGCAATTCCCTTGTGGGCCCTACCGAGTCCTTTCCTAGTACCCCGTAAGGCACTGGAAGTGTGTATGTGTGCGCCTAAGCTGTGTCTGGGTCGCAGCATGTATGTGTGCACTCACAAACATGTCCTTAGCGGGTGACCGGGGCAGTTGGCTCGAGCTCCACTCTCGCACGTCTTTCCTAGCTCACGCGCGGCTCGAAACTGGAGTATAGCTACCCGAAAATTTGGCCACTGCAATGAGAAGTCACGCACGGCAGCACGTGCCTGCCTTGCAGCGCAGCCTGCCCTCAAGCACGTAGCAAACCTTGCCTGCTTCGCACCATATCTCAAGAAGGATAACTCCGAGGGGTGTCATACTTGATATTTGGATTGGCCATATTGAGTAGATGATCCCTATTGCTTTAGGTGGAAGTCAAAAGTCATATGAGGTCACCAGAGGTCAAAAGGTTAAAACCTTTTAAACATGATATCTCAAGATGGATAACTCAGAGGGATCTTATACTTGGTAATTAGGTTGGCCATATTGAGTAGATGATCCCTATTGTTTTTGGTGGAGGTCAAAGGTCATTTAGGGTCACCAGAGGTCAAAAGGTCAAAACCTTGTAAACACGATATCTCAAGAAGGATTACTGTGAGGGATCTCATACTTTGCATGTGGATTGCTAGTATTGTGTAGAGAAGCCCTATCATTTTTGTGGTGGTCAAAGATAGCTAAAGTAGGAGGGATCTCATGCTTGTCATATGGGTGACTCATGTTTGTTGCAATATATCATATGGCAAGGAATCACTAAGCTTTTTGGCTTTCTGGTTTAAACACGTTCATTCCTTTCTTAATGAAGACATTAGAATAATAATGAAATAGTGCAACTTATAAGTGGCTGAACAATCGTTTTGATCAAAAACGTGAAAAGGTTTCACATGTATCGGCTACACTCATATCTTCAAAGCAGTTTTTTGACAATGGTCTTTGTTACAGGATTACTGCACTTTGGAAGGAGGAGATCATCATTAAGAAGGAGAGTCAACAAATGTCAAACAATAAGAACAAAATGACCTGCCAATCAAATTCTGTTACTTGAAGGGGATTTAAAAGTTTTCAAGTACTTATTGTCTGGCAGATTTGGTTGAGCAATCTCTGTCTCTTACAGATCCCTGGTAATGCTAACAAATAATGGATTGTGTCCTTAACCAGGGTGAAGTGCTCACTCGAAGGTAGTACTTCCATGCTGTTAACTGGGGATCGTTAAACAGTTCTGCAGTCTGATATAAACAGCCAATTGAGCTCTCGTACTGTTTGTCGTTTGTTCTCTATTCGCTCATAATAAACCACAAGTAGTGCTAGCGTTATATAGTAAATACCCTTAGTATATATAATATCAGAAGATAGCGCACTCCTCAGTCTATCGGCACCAACTTGGCCTAACTGAATCATGATTTTTGTGCTTTATTCTAAATTTTACCTCTTTTCAATGCACACGAATGTTTCAATCAAGTTTTAAAATCAGGTGACTAGCGTGATGATTCATTTGGACTTAAAATGTCTTCGAAAAAGGAACATTTCTTGGCCATTGAAGTGGATTAGACTAACCCGTGCAACCGTTCGGTTCTCCCATTGGATAGTTTGGCCAAGTGTCCCTATGTCATTCTGAGAGGCTGAACTATCCAATGGAAGAACTGCACTCCGAAAGGGGAAATTCCCTTTCCGTCCCATCGACGTCGATGGTTGCATGGGTGAGTCTAGATCACTTCTATGGCCAAGAAATGTTCCTTTTTTGAAGATATTTTTGGTCCAAACGAATCATCACACTACTCATCTGATCTTAAAACTTAATGTTAACATTCGTTTGCATTGAAAAGAGGTAAAATTTAGAATAAGGCATAAAAATCGTTTTTCGGTTAGGCCAAGTTGGTGCCGATAGACCAAGGAGTGCGCTACCTTCTGATATTATGTATACTAAGGGTATTTACTGTATAACGCTAGGACTACCTGTAACTGTTCCCACCCCACTCCGCAAAGTCTTCAATTCTGAAGAAAATAAAAGGCAACTTTTTAGTTTGTCGCTTTTTCCAGTTATAGTTGGGCTGTTGTGAAGAGGGTTTACCCCTGCAATGCGTTGCCTATAAAAGAAACATTAACTTTTGCTTCAATAGATCATTCAGACGTTTCAAAATATGAGCAATAAAGGGTAATGACCTCTATAAAGAATAGCAGTTGACAAAAACTAGAAAGAGGGCGGTTAAAAACGTTATACACTCATTTCAAAAATCCGTAAAATTTAACTGTCTCTCAAGGAATATGCCTCAAACTGTAACAAAGCTAAAAACATCCTTATGTAAATTAACTCTATTTATAGCTAACATCTGTTAATCTACAGCTTACTCTCATACACAATAGATTAACAAAAACAACAAGACGCTAAATGAAAACACTGTGACAGGTCCATAAAACGACTGCTATACTTCGCATTCGCTTGTAAAAAGCAAAGTCTGCAGGTGTTTGAGCCAAAAACATTTCATTTTTGTCAGAAAAGTGGAAGAACTTTATTTACATAGCCATAAAGTGAATTAAGGCAGTTACATATTTACTCCAGAGATAATCATTACCATCATCACGCAGTGCTACATGCAGAGAGGTCAGTGTAAATTGACAGCCCCCCTTCCGTGGCACTCCATGGTACAGCACACCTCTAAAATGCAGGGTAGAGAAAAAGGAAAACTTGAGCAGGCTTAAGACCGATTCATACTTCATTATAGCAGTATGAAGCTCTGAAGTGTAACACTCTTCATCTCTCAGCTATGTCTGTGATTGGCTCAGAAGAGCAAGGGATGACTATATATATATGGATCTTTTAGCTTTGTAGCTTGTAAAAATTTCAAAGTATTAACTGACCTTTAGACTAATGGGTGATAGCTTAAGTAGAGTTCACGAATATTAACAACATTTTGGGGGCACTGCAAAAAGAATCTTTGACCACTGTTTTCAGGCCTTGGGTCAGTAGCCCTGTTTGATGGAAGGCAAAGAGAGCAGCTATGCAGTCTTTGAGAGGCTCTGCTCTCAATGATTGTATGGGAAGCATGGTTACACCTGTTAAAAGAATGAAATTTGGGGGGGGGGGGAAGGGGTCAGTTGGTTTTGCAATTGTGTTTTGAGATGTAAGTGGGAGAGGGGGTGCTGTTCTTCTTATGTCTGTACATGGATGCATTTCAGTGGAGCTACATCTGCACTTAAATTAGGTTGGGGGAGGGGGGAGGGTGCAGTATATTCAGGATTAAATCCCAGCAGTCGTCACCGTAGAAACTACAGATACATGAGGAAAAAACCAAGTACAAGTTTCATTTACTTTTTAGATTTCAGTACTTGGTGCATCATTTGGGGCAGGTGGAAGTGGGGGTTGAAATGGGGTGGAGGGGCTTAGCATGTTGACCCTCCAATAATGTTTAGTTTGAAGCTGTCTTTATCAAGAAAATGTATTATTTCTAACATGTTTCTTAGAATGGCCAAAAGTTACCTTACTGAATGTCAAAATCCAGTAGCCATAGGGCTCATCCCCCCTCCCCCATCCTTGGGTGTTGGTAATCATAATAAACTTGATGTAGGGTAGGGAAAGGTGGGGTGAGAGTAAAATTTGTTATGTTGAATGAGCATGTCATAACGGTACTTCTTATGATGATAAAGTATACCTATGGACTTATTTGGTTTACAGAAAGCATTGTACTCCGTGTTCCTCTGTTATATGGTCCTGTGGAGAGAATCAATGAAAGTGGTGGCACATACTTGTATAACTATGTCATTCAGTCCAGTCAGGTCAAACATGTTTGCAACTATCAGCAAAGGTTCCCAACGCACATACAAGATGTTTCAAGTGTACTCAGGCAGATGGCTGACAAACTGTATAAGGTGGGTGCAACAGTTTAATAGGTTTGGACATGCCGTTTCTGAGTCCAGCACCTTTGGCCCTATTAGTCAGGACTCTTGCAATGACATCATAACTGAGGGTGTAGCCCAAAGATATTTTAAGCATAGATACTAAACTCCTTTGCCTACACTGTTACTGAAATTGACTCCTCATGGAGACGCAAATATCAGGGCGGAAGTGTGGATTTGACATACATGCTTTTCCATTTGGTGATGTGCATATAATAATAGGCATGCATTACAGAACTTACATGCCATTGTTAGAATAGCATGGCTTGCAATTGCGTCGTAAACCCCCAGAATAAAATTCTCTGTGCATTTATCCGGAATACTTGATGTGAGGCTCCAATAAATTACCTGTCGGATTACCCCGGCAACCTTTTTTTCCGGCTAGCAGAGTCACAGGGCATAGTGTCCGATTGGGCAATTGCTCTGAGCAAAAAAAGTGCACAGGCTTTGCTATTGTGCAATGCACATTGCAAAACTGGCAATCCAATTTAACAAACTTATTTCAGCCGTAAAATGCGTGTGATGAAAAAATTTTCCAAAAGACAGGAGTTCTTATTAGGGTTTCATGTCTTATAAATATATCATGTACTACTGTGCACTTGGCCATAATAGTTCAATTCCAACAGCCACTTGTCACTTCACTACTCGTGGCCTTGTCAAATTTCAATCTGTAAAGATTTTGCGATGGTTTTGAAATCATGATGAAAGCACCCCAGAGACTGCATCATACACAAAATGAACATTTTCAAGGAGAAAACATGTTTAGCTTTCTAACCATATTATACATGTCTTTGCATCATGTATGAATATCTGTGAATCATGAATTGAAAAAAGTTAAGTTAAAAAAGTCTGATCATGGTGTATCATGACCAACAACATACATATGCATAGCATGTGTACACAGTTACATTTGCTAGTCTGATGAAAATTATTATGCAGCTGTCACGCAGATATTCTTCATGCTGAATGTCGAATGATCCTCTGTCATGAAGAAAGGTGCTCAGGGATTGGCTAAAAGTGTTTATGAATGAAGTGTCTGTTGTAAAATGTTTAGAGTTTGGGGACTTCCCGCCCGCCAATTACATAGTTATCTTCGCCAAAGGTGTCAGGCCATTGTCAATTAGGAGTACACCCTTTCCTAATCCTACACATGAGACATCTGAACGAAGTGTGTATTATGCAGTGCATGTACACAGTGGGTTACAAGCATGCTATTAGTATACAATCAACAACAGGTGTAGACCTATTTTTTCATTGTAGCTGCAAATTAAGCAGCTGTATTTTTTTGGGCAGATTCAGGCAACTAGAAATGCTGCTTACTGTGCTCAATGGGGCAAGTGCAAAAAATGAAATTTATTGGAGCACTTCCGCATGCTTGGAAAATGAATGTGCTTGTTGCTTTCCATAGTGAGCCTGTGCGAAATTAAATGTGCAAATAAAAAAGTGTTATTTGAAGATACCATAGATACTGACCTATGAATAAGTCCGAACTTAAACCAGTCATTGTGCATTCATATAAAGTGTACTTATATGTGTGTAATGCCACAAGGAAGAGATAAACATCTTCTTGTGTGGAGTTTACTGAGGGAGTGATATTTGTTAGGTTACAATGTTCTGCAATAGCAAGTATTAACAACATTGTGAGACTTTTATTTGCCTGTTTGTTTCAGAACGACTGAACAGTGTTCAGCACTTCTGCCCCGATATTTTTGCTCCATGAGGAATCAATGCACTGTTTTAAAGTTGGAAGCTATGCTTATAATATCTTTGCAGTAGCCGCCATAGTCTTATACATAGAAATATTTATATCACATGTTATAATGTACTTATTTTTCCATATTTACAGTATTGTACTGTTGTTTGAGGTAGTAGGTAGTACTTATCTAAGCAAGCTAAGTACTGCCGCTTCATATCCTTCAGTAAAGGGCTATCCATATAATTTTTAGAAGGATGAAGAACTTTCACACTTAAAAAACTTTTTAAGACTTTGTCCCTATGTGATGTAAATCAAAATATTTGTGTATAATTGGATTTGTGTTAACCCTAAATCTATTTTCAACACTGTGTTTAGTCTAACTCGTGTAATATCCATGACCATACCATCCATTCATCTCACATTACTTTCTCTATTCCATATGTCATTGAATTGCCTCTCAGCATAGCATCTGTTTTCTAATACCCAAATCTTAAAAACTTACCTGAAAACATTCGTGGCCCCAGAAGTATCAGTGCCTTCAAAAAATACTCTAAAAGATAGCATAATGCAAATTTAAGGAGTTCATAGGCATCATTATTTCTTACAGTAGTTTCCATTTAAGTGTCATTGTTTTGTATGTTTGCTAATTTTATATCTTTCTTTCACCCTCTTCTAAGTTTTTTTTTTTTTGAGTAGTTTATGTGTTTCCTTGTTGGTTTCAATGAAAGAGAAAGCTATGCATTCATGGTGACATTTGTGTGTATGTGTGTTTGTGTTTGTGACACTGCTCATTAACACAATATCTCAAGAAGGGAAACTTGACAGTTCTCAAACTTGGTACATAGATGCCCCATCTTGAGAGAAAGAACCCTTTTTTGGGGTGGAGGTCAAAGGTCATCTGGGGTCACTGGGAGTCGTATTCTGAAAACCTCCTTAACACAATATCTCAAGGTAGGAAGGTGACCCTCTGACATCCACTTTGATCCCTGGTGACCCAAGACATAGGGTCTAGGGGGATCAAGGACCGAAAATCTTGATTGCATGATATTGCAAGGTAGGAAGCTTGGATAGCTAGATTTCATCCTTAGTATGTGGATGCGCTATGGTGAGAAGATGGTTTTTATCATTTTTAAGTGAAGGTCAAACATCATCAGGGTGAAACTCTGAAGACCTTGGGAACATGATAACTTGAGGTAGAAAGCTTGGACAGATTTCATGCGTAGTATGGGGATACCTTATGGTCAAAGTTAGAACCCTGTCATTTTTGGTGGATGTCAAAGGTCATCTGGGGTTACCAGGGGTCAAAGTATGCAAACGTTGATAACAGGATATCTTAAGTGAGGAAGCTTGGATAGGTTTCATACATAGTATGTAGATGCCTCATGGTTAGAGGAAGTACGTTACTGTTTTTAGATGAGGTACAAGGTCATCAGGGGTCACCAGGGGTCAAAATCTGAAAACCTTGTTTACAAGATACCTGAAGTTAGTAAGCATCGATAGGTTTTATACTTCACATGGTGTTGTATTAAATCCAGGAAAAAATTCTTATGAGTTTTGTTGGATGGTCAGCTGAAATCACAAGAGGTCAAAAAGCAAAAGCTCCCAAGATTTCCAATATGAACACAAAACTGTATCTTTCGAGCACATTAAGATCACATTCAACCAGTAATTGAAGGAAACAGGACATCTTGGCATTATTTGGGATTAGACATGTATGTGCTATCATTGAATTCACAATGCTTTTGCATTCTGGTTTTGTTAAGGATAACTCATTCCTACAAGAAGCTTTTGCTTATTGTGAGTTTTCCCCAGTCTATTTACTTATACTCACTATGTACACCTTGTCTATTGATTTAAAGGACTGAAGTAATTGCCAATAAATGAAATGAAATGAAATTGTATTCTTTAGATGAGCCAAATAGTAACTTTCACCAGCAAGTTTGCTCTCATACTAATGACATATACCACAGCTTACAGGGTAGGTAGCTATTTTAGGGATCTGTCTGTGACTTTAGATTTGGGTGTTTAAAGATCAGCCTTTAATCCCAGGCACAGGCAAGGAAGGGGAAGGCATCCTCTTGAAATATTGTTTCCCTGTAGAAAAATAGAAATTATTTTTGTGTTTAATATCTCATAATACATCCTGTCACCCACTAAAATGTTTTCCCCCTCACCGATCGCTTTCTCACCTCCCTCTGCCTCCCTTCAGTACTAATCAGGCTACAGGCCTGCCCCAACCTCCTCCTGAAAGAAATCATATATGCCACTGTGTAAAGCATTTGTAGAATCATTCTTCTCTCCTTTTCTCATGCAGGGAGAAAAATTTCATGGTTTATTCCATTGGAGCTCTTCAGAGCAGCACACTAAATATTCTATGACAATCTGTATAGCAAAGGTACTTGGACTTTCACACAAGCATATCCTGCCTCAAGAAATGCCAGATCAGGTGACACCCAGACCTCACAATGTCAAGCTGGATGTCTCTGACACTTTGGCTTTGGGGATTAAAGTGACTGAAACCCCATTCGACAAAGGTATTCAAGAATGTTTAAAACCATTTGTCAAAGGTGGTAACCTACTAGAAAACTAGAAGTTAGAACTTTTTTCTCTTGGATGCAGTACTGGGCTTATTTTCCTTAGAACTATCAAGCAATATTTAAAAATCTTTCTGGTTAAATCTGTCTTTTGCAATAATGATAAAAATGTAATTTTGCATCATTGGATTGCTAATTTATATCTTATGCTTTGGCTGAAAGAAACATTTAATATTTTCGTGCAGTGTTTGAAAGATTTTACCAGGATGAGCAGAAGTGGGGATAGTCATGATGGTTTACTGTACTTTGTATAAAAACAAATTGTCTTATGAGGGTCACTTTTGAAAGGTTCCATTTTTATTAAAAAATGTTTGTCTTTGATGCTAGTCAAATTGGGCCATGTCAGTTTAAGAGAGGCTGAGTGTCTGTTTGGAAGGGCAGAATTTTTGTGAGGGGGGCAGAATTTTTGTGAGGGGCCCAGGGGCTTTCGTTTGCATATATCATGTAGGGCTTATATTAAAACCATAAATTAAAAAAATGGGGGGAAATGGGGGAAAAGCTGGACTTTTTCAACATTTCAAGGGGGGGGGATGCATTACCTCAGGATGCCTTCCCCAACCTTTGTCCTAGAGTTGACTGCCCATTGACTTAAGTCAAGGCAACAATTCACAACAAAGTCAATATGGAAGGCATTCCATTCTTTGAACAATCAGTAAAAAATAATAATGTAGTGAGCTACAATATCAACACCAGAGGTAGTGATAACATTGTGTATGATGTGTCCTAGAGAGAACAAAACTCAGAATGCCCCCCTTGTTGTATGATAAAAGAATTCGTTAAAATAAATGAGCTGATATTGATAGTTAAATCATTTTCCCTTTCCCTAAAGTTCGATGTGGGTTTAACCTCTTTTAGGCTCTTCACATTCACAGTATGTCTCAACCTCCATGAATGAATGATCTGTGTATTGTTCAAAGTGGACCAGACTTTACCTAATAGGAGTACGAAACAGGGAGTTTGGAATGGGGTGGCAGCAGTCCCCAGAGAAAGACCTATTTCTAGGGAGACTTTTGGGAAAAATCAAGCACCTTTTTGGGGTTGTAAAAAGGTTTTGGCAGGCAAAGACAGAACAGCACCTCTAGCCCCTGTTTTGTCTTACAACCAATCCCACATTTAGCAAATTTAAATTACTTTTTCCCATGAGTTTGTGTATACTCCAGCCCACAACCCAGCAAATTTCCCTCTTCATTTACAGATATTTTTTAAGCACTACAAGGATACTGTGTTGCTTTGTTAGCTATCATTCAAATTCTAAAATTACTAAAAGCTATCCATTCTTATAAAAATGCTGGGATCCGTTTGCATTTTCTAACTTCCCCATCTGACCATCCCTCTTCCCTTCAACATGGTTTCCTGGAGGCCGACTGATGGAGCAGGCCACTGAAAATTTTTGCAAAAGTGCAAAGATTTTTGTTTTTTGGCTGGAGTGAGAATCATGCAGGGGTATAGCTTTTTTTATGGACGGGGGAGGGGGGCCTTACAAACTTCTGGGGGAGGGGGCAGGCCTCCCATAGCTATGTACCTGGAATCATGTGATGGTGATGTTGTAATCATGGGGATGTTATTTAGTGTGTTGCTTGAGACCATGGGAAAGATCTTTTGTCTTGCAGGAACATAGATACAGTATATACTGAAAGAAGTGAAGTTCATTTTTCTGTCGTCTTGATAACTTGGCTTTTGGTACAGTTCAAGAACTTCAGAGACCGGGGGGTGGGGGGCTGGCTACAGGGGCTAAAGCCCCTGCACTTTTTCTGCCATGGGCATTTTGGGCCACCCTATAAGGATTTTCTTGAGCATATTGGGCTGCTTATGATTACCCCCACCTCCCCACCTCTTCAAAATTGTCTTTGTGGTCACAGCAGTTCAGGTAAAATGGGAAAAAAGGTGTTGCACTTGTAACAGCATAAAGGTATTCCCTTCTCATCCTAAAAGGGAATTTAACATCTCTCAAATTTTGGATTGGTCAAAGTACTTTACACATAAACAGCAAATTGAAGCTGAAGCTCCAAATGCTGTCAGTGATAAGTACACATCAGTGAGATATGCTACAGGTAAACAGCTATGGAGAATTTTTACCCCAAACAATACCCACCCCAGGCAACTCCTAGCCATGACAAAATTGGAATCTTCAAGAGTGGGAATTGTCTTGGGAGGGGAAGTCCCTTGAGGGAAATTGAGAACTGTTAGGGGAAGGTAAGTTGTCTGGGAACTGCTGTCCATTGTTTAGTAGCATGACTCAACAAAGGGAGTTTATAAATTACAACAGGGTATACAGTAGAATGTGTGAAAAGGGTGGGATAGATACAGAGTTTTCTTCAGCAGTAGGGAATTGCAATGAAATTTCAGTACATTGTGGGAAGTGCTATTAAAGACAGTGTGTTTGGAGAGAGGGCTAAAAGAACTCACTGTAATGAGAAGTCTCTCATTCCAGACAGTCTAAATTTCCCAGCTAAGTTAACATCTGACCCCTCATCTAATTTCAGTAATAACCATCATTAGCATCTTACATATAAAGGTCTTCAATTTAATTGCTCAAGGCCATTTTCCACTATAAAGCACAGTATTTGGTATGCACAAATTATCAACCAATATGTCAGTCACCAGTTGTGAGTTATGGTTGCCCCAAACCCAAAATTTACTTGGGATGATGATTGTTTGCCTATAAGACTATGCTTGCTGTGAGGTATACCTCATACTGTCAGCCTTGGTTTATGCAAGGATTGTAAAATTGTAAACAAAATGTAGCACAAAGTAGGTTCAACATTTGTTTTCTCTCTTTTTGGAGGGTTGAGGACAGGTGAAGGGAGTCAGAGGGGGATTGAGGGCAGGTGAAAGGAATCAGAGGGGGTTGAGGGCAGGTGTAAGGAGTGAAGGGAGTCAGAGGGGGGTTGAGGGTGGGTGTAAGGAGGTGAAGGTAGTCAGAGGGGGGTTGAGGGCAGGTGAAAGGAGGTGAAGGGAGTCAGAGGGGGTGCATCAAGTGGAATTCTATTTTAATGATGTCATCAAACCCCCAGTACGGTATAACATTTTGGTCTTTGGTGAGTTGTTATATAGTATTGGTTTTACATCCATCCCTAGAAGAGATAAGACAAATTGGCAGGATATTATTCTGTACTTTCCTAATATTAACATTTTGACAAATATAAAACGTAGAAGAGTTTGCAGTATTCATATCATATATTTCTCACTTGAAATGTTAACATTAAAGCAATAAAAATTTGAAAGAGAGAGGTATCACTAGAAGTGCAGAGTTTTTATACCAAAATAAACCCCTCCTTAGTGTAGAATAGAGTAAGCTAAAACTTCCAATGATTTTGAACACTGGGAAACTATGCCCAGAGACACACCTTTCCGCATTTTTGTAGGTGCAGTGATGACACTGTCAGCAAGTTATATTTACCAATTTCCAACTATTTTTGTAAGCTCTAGTGTTTTACCCTTAATTTTGCATAAGTGATATTACTGATAGAGGGGACGAAATTGTGCAAGACAATTGGTCAACAGTAATTGCTAATCAGTGTTTGAATTGATTAGCAGTTGCCCAGTCTCAACTAGCAACTACTGAAATCAACATAAACAATAAACCAATAATTACATGCTGAGCATATCAGAATAGTTAAAACTTATGCAGAACCTGAAAAATATTGGTTAGCAATATTTGCGAAGCTAAATTGAAATTGCTCCACAACTGGAATTTCTAAGGTCGCAATTTGCAATGCAAACCAGACTATTTTGTCCCTTGTGATACCCAATATTTTGATTCCATATCGGCCATTACCAATATTTTATGAACACAGTATGTACAAAACCTTACCCTAATAGGTACTGCTGCATAGCTTCATTTCAGCTATATCAGGTAAAATATAGTCAGAGGTATAAGAGCATAATGAAACCTTGTATGAAGTTTAGTGTTTTGTAATATTGGTTGAATATTATTTGCATTTCATGTAAATTTTACTGGTATGAAAAATTGATGACTATGAGGATTATTATCTCACACTGATACTGAATACTCTTACCACACTAGAAAACTCACACAGCAGAACTGGATTCCAAATCTCTTAAAGTATTGACTTTGAAGCCCATACTTAATATCAACTGTTAGTTGCTGCTCAAACATCATTATGTAAAATATTTGTATCAAATGTACAAAGTCCTTGCTTCATATTGTAAAAATCTTCTGAAATAGTACAAAATGTACAGATGCAACTAAGCAATTGGAAAACTGAAGTTTTATGAAAGGAACCTCTTTTGTACTAAAACCCTCAACCTCTTATTGAGATCAGTGCAAGCCTCATTATTGCAAGTATATGTTCATGATAAACTATGAGCAGAATACATACAAAGCTTAAAATATGATGAAGAATTTTACTAAATACATTCCTCTCATCTTCAGAAAAGATGGTCTGGCACATAAAAATAGCAAATTTGTTAAAAAGATCCAGTTTGCCATCAAACACCCTCTTCCCACTTCATCAACCCCTCAGTTGACATCACTCCCGTATATACATCCCCTTTACGGCACTAACATGCAAGAACAATACTATAATTTCACATGCCATATGCATTGCCTTGATCATCATCATTGGCACGTCTCCCTGAGAGAATATACTTCTGGTATTAACAGTTCATACCATGCTAAACTGTGGACATATTATCTCACAAGATACCCATTGAGCACTTAAAAAAAGTAACAGAGAACAGCAGTCTTAATGCAATGCCATGACTTATGACAGCTATTTAAACAAGCAATCCCAGATCAACAAGTCGAATGCATTAACCACTCCTCCAGCATGATTTACTTTGCTGGTAGATGTGAAAGGTCTTGTAGCAAAATCACATGAACTAATCATATTGAATCAATCCAACTGCTATAGTGGGAGTATCACTTCCACAAGACTGGAACTGACAACCAGCTTTGACAATTATCTAGGAGATTGTACTACTAATATCTGTATTTTCTAAAATAAAGTAAAATTCATTTTATTCTATTAAATTGCAGCATCTCCTTGTAAATGGAATCTGGAAAATGGTGTAAGCTGGAGAATTTGACAATATGTCAATTACAGAAAGCTGCCTCTGTACTGCTTTTACAGACAGAACTGAAAGACTTCCTTGTATGAAAGACCATCTAGTACTAACCTTTACATATGTAAAGTTGGTCTCTTTTCAAAATATTACACTATTATAAAAACACTACACTAAAGCATAATCCTGGGTGTTGCTAAAAAGTAAAATGCTTAAAATATCAAAGAAAGCACTGACAACCTTATTTACATCATTATATATTTGTAAAAATGACTTAAACTGAATCTGATGTTTGAATACGGGTTTTCATATAATTTCAAGGGCAAAAGGTGTATTTTTCTGCATTTTCTGTATTTTTCTTGCCAAAAAAAAAAATTTTTTACATTTCTTTTAATATCAATAAACCAGGGTTCTCAAACACCTGTATGAGATAATTTAATTCCAGACTTTTAAAGACTTGGTATAGCACCAAGATGGCCATTGTTCAGAATGAAGATAAAAATTTGATGTTGGGAAAGAAACCAAACTAGTTTTACTCATTTATACACTGTGGACACAAGAGGTAACGTGATCCCAAGCACAGGAAATTTTTCAGAATTTTTGGCAATTTCTGTAAGACAGAGCACTCATAATTCAAGGACTTTCAAGACAACAAAAATTGCAAATTTTTCTAATTTTCCCAACTGTTTTGGAATCCTGTTTACTATAATTTATTTGCCATGCTCTGACTGAAATGAGTTTATTTAAAGACTGGCAGGTACCAATCACACCTGGCATATTTATTATGAATGATTTTTAGGTATTTATGTTTCCCAATTAGATCTAGTACTCCGACTTGGTCCCTTTTACAGGTCCTGTAACACCTCCGCCTCAAACAAGTTATGGTCCTTCAGGGCTTGAAATAACCATAAGCACCAGAGGTCATGGCCATTGAGCCCCTTCATTTTGCCTTGATGCCCCTAAAAGATAACTTACACCAAAGGCCATTACAGCCTTGATGTCTGCTTGTGTTATGTCAAGGCTCTTTTTACTAAGTGTCCCATTTTTTCCAAGTTGTGCCTTGGATATCTCTCTTACTCGGCCTATGTGCCCCAAAATATTTCTACCAGCCAAAAGCCATTAGGGTCCTGCTCTTTCTAGTTCTTATTTAAAGCTTTGGTCCTTCAATGATGTATATCATTATTAAAAAAAACCCAAAAAACTGTTACATTTATTATCATATCGAAAGGCTATTTTATTTAACATGATCCTACATACCTATGAAGGGCACAACAACACAGGATTGTACTGTAACAAGGCATCTGACATTTGTTTCATATGTTATCCCCAAAGTCAAAGGTATGTCCAACACTGTACGGAAATACTTTCCATGATTGTATGACTTTGGCTGAAAAGAACAATGGACTACTGTTCAAAAACAATTGTTTAACAATTATGAGGTATTTCTTTGAGAAAAATAAATGTTTGGTACTCAGGGCAAACAACTGGACCTTTATTCTCATGGTCAACAATTATATCCTCCATAACAACTGCATTCAGCAGTCTTTAGTATCTTAATGTCTTTTTCCTTTGACCACTTACAGCCTTTCAAGTAGACCAATGTGAAAAAAGAAACAGAAAGGTATCATCAAAATTCTCCATAAAACAGGAGCATGACCAAAAGCAAGACAAAATTGGGGACCTTTGGCATGTATCATCACAATAAGACTCTTTAGACACTTTGTATACATGCCATTTTATGTATTCTCTATAGGTCAGAAAACGGGAAAAAAGGAAGAAGTAGGTAAACACAGGGCAAAGTAACATTTTCAAGATAAATAAATGTAACAAAAGCAAGAGGAAGGCCAAAAAAGTTGGAGACTGAATAAGCAGAAGCCACTTGAAAGCCTGCATTAGGGATACTAGCTTTTCTCTGACTTCCATACAGGATGTAAATATGATTATTGCGCATTAAGAAGGAAAAACTAGTGTATTTTATATAATTATGATTGTCTTAATCAAATCGTAGTACACTAATGAATACAGATAGCTTTCTAGCAGTAGGTTTTGTCTGCAGTTGATGCTGGGTATGGTGGTGGTTTGTCGCGTACATCATTCATGCTAACTTGTACATCTTGGCTGTAGGCAGTGTACTTAACAGTTTTGTCATGATGAGGGCCTTTACCATTAGCAACAGGTTCATCAACTAAATGAAGTTCAGGATAACCAGCCTCTCTGCGATGTTCATTCAACAATGGACCCCACTCCTTTGTTGGCTTTATCAAAAACTTCAATCGCTGAAGAAAGAAAAGAAAAGCAAACTTTTTATCAATTTGAAAAATAATGGCCGCAGACACAAACTAGTTTAGAAATTCTAATTACTGAGTGACCTTTTTTGTTTGTCTTGGGAGTTATGCAATCACGCTATTAATGATCTGAAACATGGGTAATTCATGTGAGGGCAATAAGACAAGATCTAAAAAAATCTAGCTGACCTTGAAAAGAAGAGTGGGGTAACTTCTTATTCCCTTTAAAACTATAAAATCATAAAACTTACCTCTATAAAGGATGGTTGGTCAGCCTTGAAGACCATGGCATAGACCATGTATCCAGGAAGAACGAAGAAGGAGGCACACGTCATGATCCAACCAAAGGCCTCAGCAGCAGGAGGGAATACATATTCATCATAGTAGGCAGGGGTGTAGAATACAAAGCTAAAAATGATGATCATCTGTGAAAAAATAAAATATATTTCAGGGATCAGCAGATCATAATTTACAGAGGAGTAAGGAGAGCTACTAAAAGCCTGTCTTGGAATATAAATGCAACTTCCTGTTTTGCTCTCCTAGAGGTGACCTAGACAGCAATTTGCTCTACTGGTCATTTTCATGACATATCACAAATGTCCCTAGAATGGTTATCTTGTACGAGCCAGAGTAGGCTACTCCACAGTGTTAGCATTCTATGGTAGTCAAGTTTTAGCGCTGTTCTACTGCATCCATGAGTGTATGCCACCTGGCTCAAAGTAAAGGGATTTGCTGCCTCCTGGGAAGATTTGTAAAAATTAAGGCGAGCATTTACGTCATCTCTTGGTTTATGTAATAGTACATGCTACTGATACTCCTATGCCAGCTTAAAGTTTTGATAAAGATTTATCACTCAGCATGCTTTTTCATGACTATACTGCGATAAAACAAACACTGATATATTATTTTACTAATGAGTCCTTATGGGCAAAACACTGTTTCTATGCAGACAGGCAGGCAGACAGGCAGGCAAACAGCTTCTGAGAGGTGGCAAGTGTGAGTCAGTTCGTACTTATTTTCCATGTCTCTTTAAAGTTTCCTTCAACTAAGCTTACATGAATTTTAACTTTTGTTGACAATATTCCTCCGAACTGAATGCAATGAGCTTACCACCATCATGAAAGGAGCCAAAAATCCCCAGGTAAACATCCAATAGTACCCTGGCTGGAATCCAATCATAGACTCGATGTCTCTCATGAATCTCTTTTGACCTAAACAAAAGAAAAAATCGTATTAATTTCAAGGTCAACCAAACCTGGTGTTAGAATCATGACTCTTAAATGGAAGTACACTCATCTTGATGTCAAGAGGGTTCACAGAACATTAATCCTTACCAAACCAAACACAAGTAAAATTTACTAAGCAAGGAGGATCAGCAATCACAAGGTTTGGGGTTTTATAACTGGCCAGGTCATACTAAGGTGGCTTTTTCATGCAAGGATAATCTCTATTTTCTGATCTGAAACAACATTCTAAGTGAAATATTTCCAATTTTACATTAAAGTGTTGAAAAATAAGCCACCAGGTAGTTTGTAACCTGTGCTTCTGTCACATTCACTTGGCATGGTAAAATAGATGCCTGTTGGCTTGAGGGGTGGGCACAATGAGACCAGTGTGTTTTAGACTTACCATAGATATAGGAGATGACCAAGGAGTATGTAGCTGCTATTGCCATCAATGAAAATCCAGCAGAATACCAATCCATCAACGTGAAGATGTACAGCCCACTCTGTAAATAAAGATTTACAAACACATGTCATGTATTTTCCTACAATCTATCAAGGTTATTAATTGGATGGTTAGTCACATTTAGTTTTCATTTACAAATGACTTCAGACAATACAGCAAAGAAGATATTTTTTGCTTTCAAAAATATTCCACCTAACTACTTGTAATCCTACCCTACTAGAGTTAAAAAGTATATTAGATAGAAAAGTGGGTATATGCCTACATGGTACATTCATGGTCAAGATACCTCACTATCTGGGTACCAAATCATACTACACACAATACAGCTTCAATGCCAATGTGTTCTAGACATAAAGTTTACAAAATAACTTGTATTTATAACCATTACTTTTTTAATTGCCAAAAGCAAGTCAACACAAAATAACATCTGCTGTTCAGCTGGCAACTAACTTTATAGCTAAGTGACAAACAAGGTCATTTTTATCTTCAAATTTATGTTCATGCTAGAAAGTATTGAGCACAGACTAATTACTCTATAAACAGACCAAGTACCATACACTAGTATGGTATATATGCCCATGAGCATGTGTATAGCACCTCAAACTTGTACTGCAGTTATGTTAGGCTAGGCTTAGCATTAGCCTACCCTGCTGCAATCCCACTAACTAATCTAATTTTGTACTATGAAGATGGGTCTACACCATTTTTGACAAAATTCAACAAATCCAGCAAAGCATGTATGAAAATTTCTTACACCAATCCTTGGTTTTACTGTGATTTATTGTCTTTGAAATGTTCAAAATATCACTTGTAACTGTTTATTGTGTAAACTGACAATGGTACCATTTGAGAAAGTGCAAATTTAAGGCTCACTAAGATGGCAAACAATGGTATACTTTCTGTCACATGATCCAGGATCTAGCAGTATAGTTTATATGTGGTACTAACTAGTTACTACAAGCAAATCTACTTGCATGGTTTTCATGTACCAGCACCTATTATGAAAATTATAGAGTCACTGTTGAATCAAGGCCTACGTCCACGTAATTAAAATGAAGTACCACTCAAAGCGGTGTTTGAAAGGGGTGCATTCTTTGTATCTGTGTCTTTACGGAGTGTATCATTACCATAATCAAATAAGGCTTTACTACATAAATGTGTATTTTATTACAAGAATGCCTAGCATGACCTGGCACTACATTGAAATGAGTGAAACTGATCGATTCTTGGTGTGGGACCATTGACGTCAAAACTGAAACATATACAAAATGCATTATGACAGACGATAGGTTGCAGATAGGACAAGCCACACTAACCTTGGTCACCATGAGGATTCCACCAAGAAATCCTATAAAGCAAGTGCTTGCTGTTACAAGAGGCTTCCATTTCTTCAAGTGTGGTGGAAGCTCATCGACGATGGCAGTGATCAGTGTTTCTGTCATTGCAAACTAAACCAAAGGGAAGAAAATAAAATATGATGATGATAAAAAGTAAATCTATTTAAAGGTTTCAAGTAATTAATTGTGCACATTGCCATCAGTAGCTAGAGCTGAAGAATCCACATGACCCAAGTTCCTGCAAAGTGTTCATCGGAATTAAGACTTGTCAAATTGGTTTTTTTCAACTGAAGTGATATATGCACTGTGCCTAAATACCTTTCAAAAGTTTAGAGCTATAAGTTAATAGTTTTCTAAAAGCTATAACTGCTTTCAATCTGTTAAAAGGTTCATTTTGCTTGAAGTAATGACTAGACCATACACGAGTTATACCAACATGACATGAATGCAGTCATTCAGGGGAATATTTTACTCATATATAGCAATTTAGTAATGTAAACATTCCTAACAGTGCCCTGTTTCATAGAGGATTATGTTCGATGTTAAGTTCAATTTTAATGATACTATTACATTAAGGACCAAACTCCAACATAACTCTTTATGAATGGTTTGAATGGCCTTGGAGTTAGCTCCTTACCTCACTGTCCAATCCCAGGGTGAACAACATAAAGAAGAAGAGGAATGACCAGAACTGAGAACCAGGCATCCTTGCTAGTGCCTCAGGGTAAGCTATGAAAGCTAGGCCAGGACCTATGGATAAAAAAGTGGAAGGACATATCATAAAAAGGTATCATACTACAGCAGTAGAAATGCCTTTACTCATCTTGAAACATTTCCAAGCACATAATATATGAACTTTAGTTCCAGACAAAAAGTAAAGAACTTAAGGTAGCTTACTATGTACATATTTGATTAGAAGTTAAAGTTAACTCTAATACTGAAATTGATTTGCATATCTATCTGCCACCTGGCATAGATGTAACTCTACATCACTCTATATCACTTTTGCATATTTGATACAATTTACAGGAGTGTAGTGTGTATACACTGCATCCACCTGGTACAGAGACAGAAAATATCTTTTACCAATATGAAACCATTCAGTCTATACCAACAAACATGGGCAACAACTTACTTTTTGTAACTAAATTGCAAATGACAAGAATTTTGAAAATTGGGCCAACAGATTTTTCATGAGTTCAGAGCAGATAATTTTTGAAAAGGAAGTTACCTATTCACCATAATATAAAGGACTACTATTTTATACATGCAATACACAGTTTAAAACCATTAAAGTTCTGTTCAAATCAAATGTGGTAACCACTAGTGGTACATCCATACATATATCTTGTTACTGTAGCCCTTGAATAAAATGTTACAAACAAGAGGAGGCCTACCACTGTCCACCACATTTTTCACCTCCTGGCCACTGTTGTGAGCCATAAATCCAAGGGTAGAAAAAATCACAAAACCAGCAAATATGCTGGTGCCACAGTTTGTTAGAGAAACAATGAGGGCATCCCTGGAGAGAAAACAGATTGTAAAAATTTATCTTTCCCACAAGGCTTTCATCATTTTCAGACAGATAGAGAACAGAATTGCATAATGTAGCCACTAGTTAGAACAAGAACCATTAAGACATGCTGATGCTATATAGCATATCAAAGTCATCATGCTCAGTAGCCACCGTTATGGCAAATTTACCATCTGTTCCACAGCAGACTCAAGTTCTAGACGGCACAAAATAATATAGCTAGTAAAATTAGAAAAGTAACAAAAAGCAAAATTTGATGTATTCCACTAATTTGTTTTTCTTATTGTTTTAAATACTCCTACATCTTGAGAATAAAACATGTTGTATACCAACATACAAAGAAATATTAACCTAAAGATGGTATATGTGAACTGACTATTGCCATCATTACCTGTAGCAATTATTGTGAAATTTGTTGTAACTTGCAAAAGTCATGAGTCCTCCAAATGAGATTCCAAGAGAGTAGAAAATCTGAGTTGCAGCATCTCTCCATGGCTGTTGAAAAAGATGAGTACATACAAGATCAATTTTATTCAACACTTTTTCCGAAATAATCTTTCTCGTATGAAGGGTGTCCACATTTATAGCTCTATGCCAGACATTATGGCTTTTAAGCATTCTGGCCTTTTTGCAGTACTACATTGGACTGGACATTAATTTGTCCTCTAGGATTCTACCTGTATACATTACAAAGGTCACTAAAACAATGAGAACAAATCTTTAACTACCACCAATAGCATATTTTATAATGAGCAATAGTATAATAGCCATGTTGTACAAAAAGCTGTGATTAATCATTTCACAATAAGCCTTTATCAATCAAACTAAGATTTAGGAACATTACAATACAGTCCCCTAGAATGCAGACATTTTAGTAAGGCCTAATAGGCTACATTGTTCATACCATAGTGAAACTATGCACAGACTTCTGAGAGGTTATATTTATAAAGTTACTTATTATGACCCATGCCCACCATTTTAAGATTTTAAGATGGTCACCCTACATCTAATAAAAATTTACATTAAAAACTTGCTGTCACAAAAATTCATGAGGTAAAACTTTGCCAAAATTATTTGCCTTTTGTGAAGATTTAAGCTATAATCATCTAGAGGTGTAAAGTTTTCTGTAGTAAGTAATTATGGACATTAAATTCACATCACAATTAGCCTATGACAGAGGCATGAATGGTGTACCAGGTTCAGGCTTGAGCACTCAAAGTTAGTATGTCATAACAGAATTTTCCAAGTGACTGCCATTAATTAATGGCCCACACAGTATCACAAAATTAGATTTGGAAAGGCATACTTTCATCATGCACAACAAGTAACTGTCCAAAATTCTTAAAACCTTTGAAAACAAAGTAAAGTCTTGTCCATCTCAAAAACATGAAATGCTGAAAATATCAACTCCATTTTTGGGACAACTCTAGGAGCACATTGGTCATATATCACAACCCAGGATTAATACAAAAGCTTCACTGACATTGAAATGCATGTAATGAGACCATTTCCCAAAATACAATAGACTTCGCAGAAGTATTAACACTAAGAGGCCTATCTGAGCCATATATACCAATACAAGGTTTATAACTGACACACTTTTTCTTGAGGGTTTCAAATCTTATGGATATCTGAACAAGCTCACATAGTCACATATGGGCATCCCAATCATTAATCCTTAAAATTTATGTAGTTGAGAGAATTGACATGCACAATTTACCAGTAGAATGCTTAAAGTGTTTATACTTAAGCAGTCTCAAGGATTTTACTTTGCATTGAAAAGTTTGTATCAAGAATACATGCTTTATATGAAAGCATTGAAAGTTGAAGACAGCTGTGGAAGGTTCAATGCACCACCAATGAAATATGAAAGCTTAATGTGAAGGCTCAGCAGGCTTAATTTGAGCTTGAAATTAAGCATTCACAACACTGCCTGCTCAATTTAAGCCATTGAATTCTGAAGGATTCGTGAATGCTAACTGAATGTTACAAGCTATCACCCATTGTAAGCATACACCTTACTGGAAGACCTACATTTAATAAGTATTACATCTTTACCTTTACTGCTAAGATACCATTTAAGTCTGGTACAATGTAAAATTTGATTCCTTCCCAGGCACCAGGAAGAGTTATACCACGGAAAAATAAAATAACCAGAACAACATATGGGAAAACAGCGGTAAAGTACACAACCTGCAAGAAAATAAAAGATGGGATACATTCCTCACAGAAAACAAAGCTTTGTGATGAAAATGTTTGTATTCTTAGCAAAACATATTGCAGTTGGTTGGTTCTATAATGACGAATCCATAAACTAACATGGAGATGAGAATTTGATGTTGTAGTTAGAACTGAGAGTGTAATGCTTGATTTTGTGTCACAAAGTGTGATGTGTTACACTAAACTTCAATCAGTATAGTAATTTTGGTGAATCGTACATGATTAACTTTAACCTATTCTTCAACCAGAATGCAAAATTGCATTGTATTTTTGATGAATAGCACTCAGATAATGCCAAGATGTCCCATTTCTTTCAATCATAGGTTGAATGCTATCTTAATGTGCTGGAAAGTTACAATTTTGTGTTCATATGTGACCTTGGGAATTCTTGCTTTTTGGGGTTTTCTGATGGATTAAATGCAACACCATGTGAAGTATCCAAACTTCCTAACATGAGATATCTTGCAAACAAGGTACTACACATTTGACCCCAGTGACCCCAGATGACCTCTGACCACCACAAACAATAGGGTACTTCCTCTTACTATGAGGCA
>WURT03161817.1:0-10700 GCA_009936505.3 Holothuria glaberrima | reverse complement strand
TCGAAATTTACGGTACAGCCAAACAGACTGCCTTGTCACCACTTCAGATCCTTCAGAATAAGTTACTCAAAGTGCTTGCATGTAAACCTTGGCGTTACTCAACTCATTTATTATATAGAGTGAATAAGCTCCTTACGATAAAAGATATTCATTTCTATTTTATGTGTGATTTGATATACAAACACTGTAACAATATTTTACCTGATATTATTTCTAATGCTGTATGCCCACCAAGACCTGACTGTCAACCAAGTACTTGTCTAAGCAATCTTTTCACTGTTACCTATCATAAAAGTTAGCATGTTATATTCATTTTAAATAACTATTCTTATCGCATCTGGCAGTCCCTCCCCCTAGCATAAAAACTATGATTGTATGTAACTCATTCCTTGGCAGCGTCAAAGCTGAACTTATCAGTGATTATACGTAAATTATTCCAAACGTCATGTGCATTTACTATTCATTATATTTGCCCTGAATCTCCTACAGTACGTCTTCTTCTTCTTTTCTAAATTCTTATCTTTCCTCTTTCTTTCTCTTTTTCCTTCTTTCTTTCCCTTGCCTTCTCTTTTGTAAAATTCTTTGGGGATCAGTTTCCTCCCCCTCATTGTGTTTATAGTTTGGTCCGTATTTTTCAATGGTCACTAGCTTTGCTGACAGGTTTCTGTTTTTCTAGTGTCCTTCATATGTCATTAATACTTGTTTATGTAAAATGTTTTAATGTATCTCGTTCATATGAAAAATAAATTTGAATTGAATTGAATTGAAATGAAGCACATGTCACGCACGCAAAAGACTTCGCACGCGCTTGTAGTAGATTAACGCGAGTATCCGATTGGTTGACAAATCAGCTGTCTGCGTTTGACGGTGCAATGATACGCGCTTGCATCCAAACGAGGGGGGTACCTTCTGCTCTGTGACGTCCTATGCATTACGTCTATGCAAATTCAAACACGCTGAAGTCACGTGAAAACTGTAGGGAGTTCACGGTTACGTCATTGGTTGGCATAGAGCATGCGCAAAAATAAATGCGTGTATGTACGAAATCCCGGCTTGTTTGCCTTCATCCAACGCAATCATTAAACCCAATGCCCGTATTACCCACCCCCCCCCCGGCGCTAATACCCATATGACGTAAGACCTGAAGAGACTGCACATGCGCAGTAACAACTCTGGACTGGCTTATTCCGACTGAACGAATTGTCGACCTTGTACAGAGAGAACCACAGGCTACAAACTCACCGGTTCACAACCCTCTGCTGTAATGGTGACGTTACTTGATATGAATGAGATACCGTTGACGGACACTTGAAGAACCACAAAACTGAAAAAAAAAATTAAGAAATGTAAACAGAATGCAAAAATGCATTGAGGTTTCGATGATGCATGTTTTATTCAAAACAATAGCATGTTAGCTCATTTTTTTCAGTCACTGGTCAATTGCTATCTTAACGTGTTGGAAAGATATAGTTACATGTTCATATTTGATCTTGGAAATTCTTGGGAAATTTGCGTTTTGACCTTTGGAGACCCCAGATGACGATCTTAGAAATTCTTGCAAAATTTTGCTTTTAACCTGTGGTGACCCAGAAAAGATCTTGGGAATTCTTATGAAATTTTCCTTTTTGACCTCTGGTGGTCCCTTATAAAGATCTTGGTTTCAACGTTTGACCCCCAGTGAACCCCAGTAACCTGACCTTTGACCTCTACATAACACATCTGCATACTAAGTATGAAATCTATCCAAACTTCCTATCTCAAGATATTGCGTTATCAAGGTTTTCAGAGTTTGGCCAACGGTAAACCCCAAATGACCTTTGACCTCCACCAAAAACAACATGATTCTTTGTCTAACCATAATTTATCTACATACCATGTATGAAATTCATTCAAGCTTCCTACCTCAAGATATTGTGTTAACAAGGTTCTTAGGGTCTGACTCCCGGTGACCCCAGATGACCTTTGAAGCCCACCAAAGACAATAAGGCTCTTTCTTTTATCATAAAGCATCTACAAACTAAGTATGAAATTCATCCAAGCTTCCTACCTTGAGATATTGAGTTAACAAGGTTTTCAGAGTTTGACCCCGGTGACCCCAGATGACCTTGACCCCACCAAAAACAATAGGGTTCTTTCTCTTATCATTACGCATCTGCATACTAAATATGAAATTCATCCAAGCTTCCTACCTTGAGATATTGTGCTGACAGGGTTTTCAGAGTTTGATCCCCGGTGACCCCAGATGAGCTTTGACCCACACCAAAAACAAAAGGGTCCATCCTCTTACTATAACGTATCTACATACGATGGAATTCATCCAAGTTTTCTACCTTGAGATATAGTGTTAACAACGTTTTCAGAGTTTGACCCCTGGTGACCCCACATAACCTTTGAAGCCCACCAAAAACAATAGTGTTCTTCCTTTTACCATAACGCATCTACATACTAAGTATTAAATCTATCCAACCTTCCTACCTTGAGATATTGTGTTTACAGGGTTTTCAGAGTTTGACCCCCAGTGACCCCAAATGACCTTTGACCCCCACCACAAACAATAGGGTTCTTCCTCTTTATATGGGGCATCTATGTACCAAGTTTGAGAACTGGCCGTTTCCCCTTCTTGAGATATCCTGTTAAAGAGCAAGTGTCACAAACACACATGCACATACACACACGCTATCAAGAATGCATAGGTTTCTCTTATCATCGAAACCAATAAATTTGCTAAATGTAAGCTGGTTAATGGTAACCCAATTCACCTGATTTACAAATTTACTATTAAGTCAAAATAGATCCCTTCCGCGGTCATGGATAGGGGATGTGTTAAAGCTTCTCAACAAGTTAATGAATGCTACCACAACGACGGTGGCACAGAATGTTAGGTACACTATAGGTGTAGGGTTCAGTGAACCTTAGCATCTTCAAGCATTTACTTATGCATTGATTTGCATTTCATTGTCCTGTTGGACTCTAAACCTAGAAAGCCGTACATATGCATAGTATAAAGTGTGGGGTTTGTGGGTGAGCTGACTTGTTCACAAATACACCCGAAGGTATATGTCTTGACGAAAGTCTTTATCATTACAGATGCCACAGTAGT
This sequence comes from Holothuria glaberrima, assembly GCA_009936505.3. NCBI lineage: Eukaryota > Metazoa > Echinodermata > Holothuroidea > Aspidochirotida > Holothuriidae > Holothuria > Holothuria glaberrima. The sequence goes on along the minus strand of WURT03161817.1, from coordinate 7,600 downwards.
GTCAAAACTATTCAAAGAATTGTCCAAACCCAAATTTATTTTTGATTTAGTACATAGAAACTTGATTCTAAGCATTCAGGTGAACTTTTCAATCAATTCCCATGTTCGGTTCTCAAGATACTAAAAACTGAAGTTATCCCATTTTCTACCAGAAGTCAACTTGTTGCAAACAGTCGTGATGTCATAGCTTCACAATGATGACCAATATTTTGTATTTCTTTATTTTTCACCCTATTATTTTGACCTTAGATTGATTAGGGTTACTATCTTGCCCCTTAGGTATATAAAGTTTTGAAAATTTCACTGCTCAGGATGCATTTATGGTATGTTTATTTTAGAGTTTTGTTGTATAAAACTGGTAGTAAATTTTAAAGAAAAACAAAACATTGCCCTTCAATGTGAAGCCATGGCATCACACCTGCTTGCTTCAAGTTCACTTTTGGTAGAAAATGTGTCCACTTCAATCTCAAAATCCGAACCTTGGAAATGAATGAAAATTTCATAGAATGCTTAGAGTATGTCCGTCTTTAATATATCAAACATAAATTTGGGTCTGGACTATTCTTTTAATACAGATACGTTGAACAATCCAAGATCTGTACGAATTTGTGCACTTCACACATAATCGGATGTTCATTGAATTATACGGGCTTGTGTGGACACAGGACACTCTTTTTGCAGCTTTACGTTCTTTATTCTTAAACACTCTGTACCAGTTTTATGTAACATATACTAGCTGGTTCTGTCAGATGACTTGAATGAAGTACAGGCTGTTTGTAAGAAATCGAATCACGATAAAACTGAAGTGTCTTAGGGGCAGATAGACTTTGGTATAAAAGCGTTTGATACTACACTGGAAGACGGAAAGGCGCGCCGGGAGGGGGTTGGTTGGTTGCAGAGGTTGTTTAATAAATAACGCTACAGCAAATAAACGTATGGCCTAATAGTGTTGGACGGTCAAGACGTTACTACACTTTTCCCTAGTAGGAAATAAATCGAGGGCGCTCTTTAAACTTGTCACTTGCGGAAAGATTTTGATTCAGACATAACAAAGCTCAGGGTTTCTGAGGAATATAATGAGGGAGCACTTAAGATAGTGGCGAACGTTGTACTAGCTATTAATAGGGTCTTGACCAAGACTAATGGCCTAACATAATTTACGGGGATAAATGCCACATTGACAAAGCCAAAAGTGTGGCCTGTATATTACTGGTACATTTCTTAAGATAGTCCCATCCCCAGTATGTAACTCACGCTAGTTTAAACCTTACCTGCCATCGTCTTCAATCATTGGTGCAGGACAGGTCAGATGAGTGGAATTAACAGTGTAAGGTTTTACCTCTGTAGAAAGTGAGGAAAAAAAGTGTAATAACATCAATCGCCAAGTTTCCTTCATGTAACTGAAATTTCATCATTTTTAAATGACTTCTGTTGTTACACAGTTCATCTCCTACAAAAATTATTTATAGCATATTCATAGTTATTCACAAGTTATTCATACCTTGTTCAGAGTTATATTGCTTCCGATAATTGTTCTTTTCCCTTTTCACAAGGTCAAAAGTTAGATATCAATCACGGGAGGTTTCAATTTTGTGGATATAAAATCATCTTCCTTCACAATTAATTATTTCGTGCTGTGGAAACTCGTGAATAATTTTATTAATTTGTCTCATTTTCGAATTTTCTTCAGCGATATCCTACGTACCAAGAAATCTCTGGTAATGCGTAGACCGCTAAAATATCTCAAACAGATGAAGTGCATGTCTCGGAAAAAGAAAAATCATATGAATAATATTTATGCTTAGTCTGGAATAACAATGCTATGCGTTGAGATTGCTTTCGATTTGATACTGTTGAGATTTTCTCACGTGGAGAATCCGAAAAGGGCAAACTGAACATGTAGTAAATCTAATTTTACACGCACTACATCTAATTTAACACGTACTACTACTAGGCCAAAAAATTTATTTGCTTGTCCTCCAGACCCCTATATGGCTCTGTCCAGACCTGCCCAAAAGCGCCGTGAGGTGGGCGTTTTTTTTTTGCTTGACGCCACTGCCTAGCGTGTCAGTACGACACCATGCTGACTTCTATCATGCGCATTATATTCAGACCAGAGCATGTTACTGTAGTTCGCAGGTGAGATACAGACTATGCAGTGTGCCCACGATGACAGACCTGCCGTATAAAACATGCAGTTTCCATCAAACATTATGAAATGAATATAGAACATAGTAATTTCGTCTGACATCCCCTACCCCCGCCACATGCTGGAAGCCTATCTGATCGCAAAACCTATGTGAATGAGAGATTTCCACGTTTCAGTCCCTCACGTAGACAGTGAGCACATCAATCCCAACCTCACACGTCTGGGAGTGGCAATGTAGATTGAAGGAACCTTTTTTATATGTTCGTAGAATGAAGGTATCACTGTACGCACAGCGAATAGCAGTATAGCCACGTGCATTGAGTCTCGAGAGTATAACAACATTCTTGAGGAATGGCTGATCGAGTGGACTGTATCTCCGCGGGTACGCTGCGAGGCAGACCCGTAAGGCCACTGAAATAGCTGTATAGCGAACAATTATTGTGTATATTCGAACCAGTTACGTAAGTAGGTATTCTCCATAGCCTAGCAAGTGTTGAAGTGACACGGAACATAACTCAAGGAATATGAGGAATAAGCAGGCCTATATGATTTCCCTCGAGTGTGTGTGTGTGTGTGTGAGTGTGTGACGGGGCGTTTTATTTGTTCTGCTTCCGATTGGATATTCAAAATATATGGGCCATTCAGTGCAAGGTTTTTAGGAACAAAAAAGTTTCGTCGGAATATATATAGGTTTGTGAACAAAAAAAAAAATGAACGTAAAAAAATAATAAGAGCAGATGAGAAATTACGTGCGGGCGGTCGAGGACAACCAATTAGGCCCTATTTTTACAAGATGGCGCTATGACAGTTTTCGAAGGAGTAGCATACAAAACCGCGAAGTTGGAGTGATGAATTTCATCAGGAGTGTCATACCATACTCAGGGCCAGTGCTCAGGACTCGAGTTCCATGCATACGGTCGACCGGGGACGACCGTACAATAAACTTGTCCAGCTCAATAGGAACACATTTGACGGAACAATGCAAAAACGAATAAGTATACAATCAAAGGAAAATCAGACCAAGCCCAATAAATTAAGCAAACTGCAGTTATTTCTCATGGCTAGGTTAGTACCTAGTAAGTTGTAAGAACACACAGATAATATGGACCAGGGATTTGGAGATCAATTAGATAGAAACTGACAAGCGAAAGTTTTATGAGTTTTATGATTTTTGAAATAACCGATTTCTTTAAAACTACCAAATTTACAACGATAAATAAAGGTATTTATAAATGCTATTTTTAGTTTCTTTTGACTGAGAAAGCAAAACCATTTAACTGTTTGACAGGTTTTCTTTTTTATGACTCATTAGACACTATCCAAAATCTTCTTGTGCATGGTTAGGCTTCTAATACTGACGGCACTGTCACACGGTAGGCTTATAAGAAGTTACAGGTTATCCACAACGGGCATTCACCTTGATTTGTCGTGTCATTCAAACGGAAATTACAAATCACTTTGCCCAGGTCAGTGGTCTTCGTAAAGCCATTTCCGATGATTGTCACATTGTAGCTCTCTGGAAAAGAAGAATGAGAAAGCAAAGCGAGATCAATTATAGGTTTATACCGGAAACCTCTGCACTGTAAGTTTATCTTTCTTTGATAAGACTGTCAAGTTACTGAGGTTTGATCAACAGGCAAGGAATGTCAGCTTCCTTTGTCCAGTTAGCATTTCCTTTGGTGTATGGTTTATTCGAAGACAATATACATTGCACTTGCGAATGGAGTAGCAACATTTTCCATAGTCCTTTGTTCCTATACTCTACGGCTGGCGATAAAATTGCTTGGGCACGATAACGAGCAGACATTAACGGGAAGGATTACCAATGAGGTAAACAGAATAAAACCTAGTGTCAGCTAAGTAGGCTAATGGTCTAGTAGCTTTACAATGGTTATCATACTTCTTCGGGTGGGTCTAAGAGTAACCGAGCCCGGGGCTTTCACTTTAGTTCCACAATCCATTGATCCTAAATCCCCAGGGTTCTAGCAAATCAGAGTCTGCCAGACTGCCGGCCTATAGCATGAACTTACAAATCCCATTGAGTATAAGACCAATCCGTCTTAAGAGAAGTTGTAGGAAATAGGGGCTGTAGTGCCAATGGGTAGTAGTTTCAATGAAGTACAGGAATATAGCACTGTAACCCTTAGTAAGTAAAGAATGATAGGTTACCACCTGACGCTGTGATGTCAGTGCGTGCATGTACATTAGTCATCACACGTGGTGTAATGTGCGTGCGAAGCTCGAAAGACTGTGATAATGGAAGTCCTCACAAATATTGGTCAAATATTTCGTTCGTATCCACCCCACCCTACCCCACCCCCATCGCCCCCAGGATAGCGGCCCGTATGTGAGTGATGCTGGTACATAAGTTACCTTCTGTACACACCGTCAATGGCGTGGCTCCCAGAATCTCTACACATGATGTGTTGACAATCTGAAATGGATGAAACATAAATTGTGTGTTACCAAGGTGTTACTTAGTTATGCGTGAGGCTTAATGCAACGAACTACTACCAAACAATTGGCATTTTATCTTTGAAAGCCCACGTACATCAATTTGTGAAAACGGGCAAGTTAAATTGTAGCATAGTAAGGGCGGTAGTATTATAAACAAACAACTCAGAGCCGTATGCAGAGAGTTGCGAAAACTTAAATTTGGGCGCCATTTGGGGGCCAACGATACTCTGTGGCACGGTCCGTGCAGTGCTCTCGATTTGACTTTTGATCCCGGGAGGTGTGAGAGATCGATCGTGATGCATTAATTACAAAATTACTATTCCTGTCAAACATGAACACGTGACGGGAAGGAAGGGAGGGAAAGGTTTGAGAGGAGGGGGTTTAGAAATCATTGTTTTTTGTAATTTTTGGAAAAAATCTCTTCAGGTGCAACTTAAACGCCTAAAATGTGTCATTCCTCACCATCTGGGAGACATCTCAACTGAACATTTTCTTACAAGGCTTATACGCTACACGGCTACGCTCCAACCGATGGTGGCTACTCAGTGGGGGAGCTGGTGAGAAGTCCGCATCCTGCACCAGCCTAGTAGCCTGAGGGATACCACATCACAGATGAACAATTCAGTAAATAATTAAAATTTTAGATCATGTTCGAATCTTTACCAAAAATGGCACCAATTAAGATCTTGGAAAACTTAGAACAAGAAAAATTCCTGAAAGAGTAGAAGTGCCATATCCCGCCAATGAGGTAACATCCTATTCAATTACACCCTACCAAAATAGAAAACTCACGAAATAATGAGGTTTCCTAAAAGTATAATCAATATAACGCTTTCCAAAGCTTTACCAAAGATAGCACCATTTTGCATCCAAGCCCCCTTACAAAGACAAAAACTTCTCAAAGAATGTTGAGTGTCCTCCCCTTCTCCTTCACAGCACCTCTTGAATTATGCCCAGCAAAAAATAGGAAGAATATCATTAAATAATGACAATTTGTAAAGATATATTTAGTTTAATGCTTTGCAGATGATTTTGCACCTGAGCCAGGCCTTACATGTACCCCTCCCCCTCAGCACCCTTCCTCAGCGACCACCCCCTCGGGATGGCATTCAAAACAACGGCGATCCAAAACAAGGTTCATCCCCCAGTCTCGAACAGCTTCCTACGCCTATGGTCCAGAGTGGTTATCATAATGGGTTAGACCTCTTTCTACCGTACTTTTACCATGTCGTTTTGTTCTTCTTTCTCTCTTCACTTGCATAAACTTATCCCATGTCGGGCTGATGACTATTTCTTTATTTTTCTTTGCTTTTATTTTCCTATTTTTTCCATTTTTCATTATTTTTCTCCTTGCTCTCCGCTTTTGCTTTTCCGCTCTTATTTTAACTTGTTACAATAATACATCCAGTTTTTAATCTTTTGAATTTTAGACCTGTTCACGAGATTGAACAAAGAATGAAAAAAGCTTCGGAACAAAGCAGATCACCTATGAACTACTGGCATTTGCAAGTGTCCTCGTGAAACATATAGCCATGTACAAAATTCCATATTCAGAAGCAATGAAAACAGCGTTTTCGTGGAATACACGACGGTCAGAGTTTTAAACGTATAGACTGATTGCACATGGAATGTACGCTTACCAGTGACATCGTACCAATGCCTCTGTCACACATGGCATTTGGTCATATCGTACCGTACAGATCTTAGGCATATGACGTCACAGAGCAGAAAGTGCTCCCTCGTTTCGTATCATACAAGTTATACCAAGAAATGCAGACAGTTGATTTGTCAACCAATCGGAGTCTACTACGCGCGCGAAGTCTACGTCGCGTGTGCCATGTGCCTCCAAAAGTAACGTCGCGTGACGTCAATATGAGTTTTATTCACGTGTACAACTTCTGCACACGCTTCACTCCAACATGTCTTTTTTGCGTAAAGGTAAACGAACATGTATATTAATATTCTTCCGCCTACACGGCAGGAAACACAATCATCATTAGTGGTGCGCTGAAAGCAGTTATGCTACCGAATATGAAATCCATTTAAGGTGATAAGGAAATCCACACAGCTGGTCCACAGGAAACAGACCTAAGCAAAGATTATATACAATATTTATATAAATATGTCCGATGACCTAGTTAGAAAATAATTGCACTCTATCATTCGACTGTTTCATTCAAGGCGGAGATGAATGGGTGTGTGTGTTGGGTAATTTGTTTACAACGTAGGGATGGTAAAGAACCCCTGAAGTCTAGTTAAGACCTGGGAAACCAGCCATTTACTCACAGAAGCTTAGAAGGTCTAGGGTTAGCCTAAGGGAGCCGCCTACCCCCCCCCCCCCACCTCGATCCAGATCTATCTAATCCCAAAAATTATCAAGCAGAGAATTATCTCTCACACGACGTGAAGGATTGCTTAAGTAGGTCAGGATTCTGGAGCGAGTATTAACATCATCCTGGAGAGCCTTTTGAGAAGGGATGAGTTTATGGAAATAAACCTTTCAAAGAAGGTGTGAGGTTAGCGACTTTCAAGATTACTCTGGGATTGTATCTCAGAATTCTTACGTCTAGTTTAACAGCACACATGGAATTCTTTCAAGTTTATAACGGATGGTGTAGTGGAGGAGACGCATAGTAGCTGTCAGATACAGGTAAGAGACTGAAACGAAATTGTATACTGCCCTCTCAAATGGCTACCATGTGTCTCGTCGGGAAAGTATGAGTTTTGAGTACTTTTTCCCATAGTCCCCTCGAATTTTGAGTTGTGAGTTAATGATTGTAATGAAAGCTGGTACTCTTCTATAGTGTGTCGATGCTACGGAGATAGTTTGAAGTTTTAATAGGCAAATTACACATACGTTGTGAAATAATTTCGATGTTATGGTAGATGTGGTCATTTGCTAGGCTGATAATGCTTGTTAAGGTAGCACACCACTAATTCAAGGGGAATCCCGGCGGAGGAGGTTACCCTACGAATTTAACACCCTAGAAAAAC
>WURT03161795.1:0-10701 GCA_009936505.3 Holothuria glaberrima | reverse complement strand
AAAAGGCCGTGGCCGGCTCGACTTGAACCAATTGGTTGTAAACTGGGCCGTTAAACCTCATCTAACTAACTAACTGAAGAAAAGCACTGTGGAAATGTGTGTTAAAGTAGGTAAGCTCTACAGACATTTTGTCAAAAATATGTTGCAGAAGAATTTCTGGTCCAAATGGTGATTTGATAGTTACTGTGGCAACTCTTTTAGCCTTCTGTTTTTAGTCGGGAGGTGGGGCTGGTTTTTAATGGGGAGGGGGGCTGGGAGAAAATGAGAGGAGATTGAAGGAACTTTAAAATTGGGCAGAGTCACAGGAAGTAGTAGTAAGTAATCTTTGAGTAATAGTAACACATGAAATTATATTTAGATGATACAAAAAATTACAATTTAACCAAACTAGCGATAGAAATTGTGTAGAAATTAAGAAAATGTGGTTCTAGGATATTAACTAAATGTTCAAAGCTGCCATAAATTAACATTGTGAACCATTTGAGGAGTGTGTATCAAGTACAGAATACACCTTCTTGTGTAAATTTCAGTTTTGTGATAAGAACTTTCTTAGCCTTTCACATACTGCTCTTGTGCATCCCCACTCTTCATGCATGTGTGTGTGTGTGCATTTTATATCCCCTGGGAACATTTGGATGAAAGCTTTGGTCGCACGTACGAATAATTTAAACCTCTTTTTATTAATATACCATGTTTATGCAAGTTATTATGTACCAGGGTCTTTTCAGTATTGGGCAAGTACAGCAAACTCCTCAGTTTCCTGTATTAGTCATGAAATTTGTCAGGGAAAGCCTTGCCGGGGGGTGCAGTATCTTGAGAATGAAACAATTATGGTTAGAAAACTTCAAGAAATTAATCTGGATTATTCTGGGAAAGGTTGAGTGAATGGTAAAATGTTTGTTTTTTGCACATGAAATTATGATAGCTGAATTCAGAAAAAACTGGTGATAGTGTGACTTTTACCAGGTATTGCCATCAGGCATCAAAACTAAGTGTTAGGGAGAGTTTTGAAATGTGAACATATGCTTTTCTTTATTCTCTGAAGACATACAATCATGGTAATGAACTACATGGTGGTTATTGTAAAGTAAGACATTTACTATGAAGAGTCATACTTCTGTCTGAATTTTAGCAATGAGAATGTCTGAGGTAAAAAAGGAAAAAAAAAAAAAAAACAGAACATAACATAACCCATAATAGATCTTATAATAGAGGGCAGATGTGTGTGAGTGGTTGTGAGTGTTATGAGCTTATACGTGGCATTGCAAGTTGTTGTGAGTATAAAGTGCAAGTTACTGGTACTGTATGTATGTAGTAAGGAGTGAATTAAAGGCCTCGGAAAAAAAAAAAAAATACACAACCAATGTGCCATATGGTAAGCTGCATCATAGAAAGTGTAGTGTAGTGTACATGAAGGTTGTCGTGAACCAAATGTTGCTTACCAATGGGGAGTTGGCAAGCAGTTTTGTGGAGGCCTCTTGGAGCATAGTACCCTCCAAATTTCACACACATTATATGGGCTCATTAAGTCCTTATTGAAATACTGGATCTAACATGTGCTACTAAGCTTATACCAGCTCTGTATAAAGGTATTTTATGTGATGTCACACAATTTAGATTGCCTGACAGTGCAAGTCATAGCACAAGCGAAGTGAGCATATTTACAGCACGTGCGTATGGCATGACCATACAGTAGAGACTACAGTTCTACATGGGCGCTTGATGGGCAAAAAGTCCAACAACCAAAGAGACGCACGACCAAGTAATGTGTGAAGCACTTCTATTAAGTTATTAGGGGCTTGCAGGTGTCTTAGAAGCCCGATGCCAGTGGCAGGATGAGCCTGTAGGCTCTTACAAGGTTTTTGTTGTATGTTCAAACTTTCTCTGATCACGAGACACCTACTACAAGGTGTTGTAATGGTTTTCAAGTTCTTACAAGTTGTAAAGTGCAGATTGATAGTTGATGTAAGCTGCATTATCTCCAAACAAATGTGTGTTAGTCTACCATGGGCTAGGATATTGGTATGTGTAATTGTACTAACTTTAATTGGATGAGTGTGTGTGTCATTTACAGTGTAGTGAATACAAGTTTTATTTTTTATGTAATAGTTTATGGAATGTTTGCAGGAAAATAATTTCAGTAAGACTAAGTTTTTGCTTTCTTACTGTCATAGACCTGATGTGAAGTCGTTATCCCTTCCTGGTGAGGGGACTAGTGATTCGTTGGGCCTTGTAGCAACATTAAGAGCTGATGAAGGCAACAGAGGGGGAAGTGCAGTACTTAGCAATGTTGGAGCAGGAAGCAGTGGACGGAGTGGTGGTCAGAAAAACAGAACAAATCTTTTAACATCAGGTAAGTTTTACCAAGGACGCATTTATATGTTACATCAGCTTGACCACCAGTGGATGCTGGGAGGCTGCATCCCCCTAACCAAAAATTTCTGTGAAAATTCAGGTTATATGTTGAGAATTTTTTGGGCACCTTCTGAAAGAAAAATAAATAGTAATGATGTAGCTAAAGGAAATCAATAGATTAAAAAACTTTTTTGGTGAATAAAAGAAAGTTCTGATTTAAATTGCACCAGTACCTATACATTCATTAATTCACCAGTGTGTTTTTCAATGGTAACTTATATTATTTCTATAAGTGGCCAATTAGGGCATGGCCATTGGGCCATGCCACCTCACTGTTGCCAATATTTTTTTAGTGTCCGATAAAATACGTAAATCTTTTTAACAAGAAATTTACTTCAAAGGTAGCATATGTGGCAACAGATTGTATGTAAGGAAACCTAATTTTTCAGAATTTTCAAAGGGGAGTGGGACACCCTTTTTTTTCCTCTCCCAGACCAGCTAGCTATCGCACAACATACTGCATGGCCCAGTGAGGTAAATTCTGGCTGTGTCACAGATTATTATCATTATTATTGTAAGGACTTCCCCAAAATTTATAACCAATATCGAAGGGTAATAACATGGCAAGAGATTGAATGTAATTGTCATGGCATCTCATTGCAATGTAATAACCAGTGCATGTCTATATGTTATGTACATTGACATGTTGCAGGAGCGTGGAGCTCTGCGCGAAAATTTTGGTTATGTTTTTCGGGCAAGTCATTCAGTCCCCCTGGATCAAATTAGGCTCCTTATCCCATGCTTATGGAAAAGATCAGGTCTATGTTGCAATGATGTCAAGTAAATTTTATTTCGGGCTTGCAAAGGTTGAGCAAATGATGTCAAAAAGCATATTTGAATTTGGCACAAGTGATTTTATGAGGGCAGGAGTGAATTGCACAACTTGAAATGGCCATTTAAAACCTGTAGCCTTAAGTTTGCAAATACTTTTGTGTTCTGGTCTTTTTGTGTGTGTGTGTGTGTGTCTGTGTGTGTGGGGGGTAGGGGATGGGATGGATGGGGAATGTATTTCTATATAGTTTAACTGGATTCTGTTGTTTCTTATAAACTTCTTACTGACTAGAGCTTGTGTTCATAGTTGTTGATGGTTGGATTACAGCCTAATGTTTTATTTTTGAATAATTACAGCTTTAGTATCGACACCTGACAGTGAGACACCTCTAGACGAGTCTTTTGAACAGAGTCACTCAAGAACATCAAGCTACAACAGCCAACAGTCCAAGGGGAGTGCCTACAGCTTAACCAACTCAAACACCTCCAGTAATCCAGAGCATTCTTCAAGTGCAACAAGCCTGACAGACCAGGCATCAGACAAAGATGGACCATCTAGGGACTCGTGGAGGGGAACGGCAGAAAGGAGAAGGGTAAGAAGAGAGATCAAAATATGATTTTATGTGGGAAGAGGGGAAAAGGGGACATGCAGAAAAGTCTAGGAGGGGTTTGAAGTGATCTAGTGTTCTTCAAGTGCAACAAGCCTGACAGACTAGGCACCTGACAAGGAAGGACCATCTAGAGGGACTCATGGAGGGGAATGATACAAAGGAGGGTAAGAAGAGAGATCGAAATATAAGATTGGATTTAGGGGGAGGGGAGGGGGAAAGGGGGCATGCAGAATAGCCTAGGAGGGGTTTGAAGTGATCTAGTGTTGTAATGGACAACTAAATTAGAGGAAGATCATTCTTCTATTCTAAAAGTATTTTAGGGGATTTTTTTAACTTTGTTGATAGGGATAAGTTATGCATTTTTTTGTTTTCTTTTTTGATACATAAGAAAATACTGTAGGTGGTCTAAAAAGTAACAGTTGTCAGCAAAAGGGTGCTTTCTCTGTTTGGGTTCTAAGCAGATGTTGCAAAGATCCTACAGATGTGTATCCTGATGTGAATCTTGCTGCAGTTATATATTTGAAAAATCAGCATATTTTTTCTTGGAAACAGGACTGGAAACTGTTGTGAAAACAGAAACTAAAAAATTAAGTTGAAGGGAAGTGCATGATAAATGTATCAGTCAGCTCTTTTCTATGCATGTTTTTGTGGTCAAACAGGAGACACCAAATGCTTAGCTTCAGTGAGAAAGGGAAGTCCATATTCTCCAATGGGAATTCAGGCATATAATTAATATAAAGTTAATAATACAGTAAACTAACTTTAAACACCAGTTAAACTTGTCAGTAGTGGCCTATTTCTCTCACAGGTATTTTTTTTTTTCATTTTTTACAACATAGATGTAGCACCACAGGTATATCAAGGAGTATTTGATATAAGTGATACAATTTATTAACAACAAATTGTCATGTGAGTAACAGTGTCCAATTATTAAGTAAATTAGGGTATGCACATTTGAATTGGGGGACTAAATTTGCCCCTTTTTAACTACAGTATAGAAATACATGTAAGAAGTACTATATTGAATAGTGAACAACAGAAAAGCAACTTATGATTGACTAGATTGTAGAAGTATATAGTTTATTACACTGTCATAGAATTACCAGTTTAAAAACATCTTTAATTTTACCCACCTATCAGTAAGAGAAGTAATTTGATACAACAAACTTTTCAGAAAACATTACTTCCTTTTAAAGTAATCATGCTGAAATGATTCAGCTAAGCTGGAAACTGTTTTTTAAACTTCACCTTTCTTTTGTTCTATTGAGGTATATCATGTTAAAAGCCCCAATGTGTAAGGCTAATCTATGTCACCCCTCATCACCTCCTATTTACACTGTCAAATAGGAGGTAAGTATCGGGGCTCGTAGATTCCCAAACCAGGGAGTTTTGGTGATTTTATTGCCACACAAGGTTTCTTTTCAACACGAATTACAAAGATTTACACAGCAGTTTCTATTCCTTAAGTGCTTGCACCCATCAATAGTTACATTTAAATGGAAGTTGCACAATAAGCCTCCTGTTGTAGGTCTGTGTACAGTTGTGTCATGCAGTGAGTAAGATGCATTTTTCCTGAAAGTACTTTGTATTAATTGAATTGCCTTTATACTTTTTAGCTGTATTGCATGACACTGTTACTGTCATGTACGTAGGTATCCGGCCTGAGACATTTGCTGTAACGGAGATGGGAAGAAAAAGATCTGGCAATTTTAACAGGATCAGTTTGTCATGAAGTTCAGTACCTGATACTGTACATGAAGTTTGGGGTGTGCTCAAGACTTTCTAAGTGATTGCTATCCTGTTGGAGGGGTTCAAGAGGATCTAGTACAATAGCTGTTTTGCTTGAACCAGACGGAAAAACATTGCTAAGCAGTTTTACAAGTTTTAATTAAAACTGATTGGAAATTTTTATTAGGAGGGGAGGGGATAGGATTGACTGGTGCTGTTTTGTATGGGAACATCCCCCCACTAAAGCAGTTAAGTTGTTAAGTCTGAAGCAGTGCCTAGACATATCACCAGTAAAATGTGTAAAGTTCTTTGCTTATCACTCAGTAAGTGATGTTAGATTAAATAAAATTTTAAGGAATTTTTTTTTTTTTTGTCTGAAGGGGAAGTCAATCCCAGCACTTAGTGCCTTTCAGTACCATAACTATAAAAACACACAACAAAGAAACATATAATTAAATCAGTATATAGAGTGAGAGACAGTGTCATAACATATTAACACAAAGTTGTCTTTCTCACCTTTGCAGTCCCTGTTAGCCTTTCAAAGAAACCTTTGTTTTGTGTTACCTTAGACAATTTGTCAGTGTCTTTATCCCCTGTTGCCTCCATCTCAGTTGGCAACAATGCTCTCACAAATTCGCTGAGGGCAAATTGATTTGATCCAAATGACACAAACTTGGCTCAGCTCCTTGTCAGTCCCACAGGAATGCAACATGAAAGCTGTTTATGATGTCAGAACATAGTCACAGTTATTTCTATTAGGAAGAAGGGTCAAAGGTTAGAATGACAATCTATGTCGGCTCTCCTTTAGTCAAGTTTAATGTTTGATAACATCTTTGAACCAGAAAGATCTTTACTCCACACAGATTTGCAGATCAAATTACAATCATGAGTTATGAATTACTTTTCATGTTTTATAGGTTAAACTTATTGACCCTGTAATCAGATTGTGGCTAAGGGTGTTACATCTCCTTCTTCACAGTGGGCTGGTCTGCTCAGGTCAACTCTGGGACATAAATTTTCTTTAAAATTGTGAGGTGTTGCACCAGTCAGCACTGACAACTTTGCTTATTCAACAATTCCCAAGGTGATAAAGTCCTTGGACAACACCCCATCCCCAGCATTGCTCTACCACTCATAAGTTTTCTCAATTGTTCCAAAAATGGGCCATCCCCGTTAGACCACCTCGTTATGGGCCTGCGTTTTGATGATTATCCCAAGAACTTATTGAACATAAAACCACACAAACTCAGATTCACATACCTATTAAAGTCTTTAACTTGCATACATGGGAGACTGTAGCACTACCCTGTAAGTAGCAGAACCAACTAATTCATTTAACAGTCAAAACTAAAGGTCGGAAGAAAAATTATTCCAGGCATTCACTTTCAAATAAATGTCAGGTGTCAAATGAATTATATTTGGAGCATAAATAGAAGACACATAGTAAGGATGTCTCCCTTACATGTTAACAAGCTAAACATCAACTTGTCTCTCTATTGTAATGATTCTAAGACCATTACACATCCCATACTGTAAATGGTAAAAAACATTTTCCATTGAATCTCCATCCATTAAATTACTGTGCAAAATGTGTTGGTAATATGATACCACATGCATGGCACTATGATTATTATCTCGTGTATATCTGACCTTTTTAATTTGTTTGTGTCAATATTAAAAGTTCGCTTCAACTTCCATTAAATGATGAATGAGTTTGTTGTTGTCCTCATCGTAGGGTGTTTATTTTCCCGAAGTTTGATCGATGGTGTAATTTTCTTTTATGTATGTAACTCCAATTTTCTTCGGACAATGTCATAAAACTCTTTCTTTGCTGACATGCATGTGAAAGTCAAGGATCATTTCCTAGAAATATGAACTCTTGGTACTGAAATGAGTTATACAACATGGAATAACCTTAAGAGTCAATCTGAAGAAACTGTTAGCAAATAAGTCTGCAAGATGGGTGTTGTGCCAACTGTAGATTGAATCACAGAACAGCTGTTTGTCCATGCAGACATAGTTACTGTATTCCTCTGATATTTCAAAATTCTGAATATAGTTTTTGTGTCATCTGTTTTATGTACTGTCCTAGAGACGTTGCAAAAGAAGGATTTACCCCACCCACACCCCCTTCCCCACCCCCACATTAACAATGTTCATTTATTAGTGGCAAATTATCATTTCTAATGACCCTTCCATAACACTGTCTTGCTGTAATAGTTGTAATGACATGCTTAGTTCACCTTGAGGTAATTAGTGTGTACAACAACCTTATCTAACTGTGTGCATTTACAGCAGGAGTGTTATCTCAACAGAAAATATCTAAGGACAGCTAGAGTCAATATCAAGTGAACAGGGGTTGTTTTGTTTTGCCTATAGAAGTTCGTTAACCCAGTACTTTGTATCAGGTTGATTACGTAGGTTGCTATTCCTGTCTAGTTACACGTGTGTAGTTGAAACTAAAAAAATCCTTTTGATGCAATAAAGGTAGAAGATAATAAACAAATAGAAAAAAATAATTACGGTGACTGTTTTCTAGAAAGGACGACGTCATGCAATTATGTCATGTGATTACCTGATTTAAGTGTACCTTAAGTCTACAATCACAAGAATATGTGTTTTAGAGGTTGGAAGATGATTCTCATTTATCCAACTCCCATTTTCAGAGCTTAGGGCAAAGGGGAGGGGGTCTGTAGCACCCAGCCTTCTGGCCCATACACCTATGCATATGCTTATTCATGAATGGTTCTTACAAAAGTATTGTTTGTGACTGAGTTGTTTAATTGATTTCAGTTATCAGCTTCATTTACATTTAAGGTGGAACATTTACACTCCAAAACACGTAAAAGATACTTTAAAGGGAAAGGAACTGATATTAAAAACATTGTGTAATGTATTAAAAAATTGGAGTGACTGCTGGTGCCCTTTTAAGTAAATTGCCAGCATAGTTTTTCACCCTGTGTGCAGAGCTCATGGTGTGTAATGCTAACTTGTGTGTTAATAGTGTCACTGAAGTAGCATAGAGGGTCAGGAAACTTTAATTCGCATATGTAAAGTACTTCAAAAGGAAACAAATTATTCATGTAATCAATATTCTTCTTCTGATCCAGAAACATGCTGAAGAGCAACAAAAGGCAAGACGAGTGGATGACACCAGAGTTGATGCAGATGAAGTCATTGAGGGTCTTATAAGTGGACAGGACTTTAGTGATACCAGCCAAGGTGCATCAGGTATGGATACAAGATGAGATGTGGTAGGGTTGGGGAGGGGATGCCCCGGTAGATGGTACAACTCCTTTGTAGAACTGAACGAGGGCTATTTATATTTGTGGACCAGCCATCCTTCAATCTAGGAAGACTAGCAGACCTTCTGTCTAGTGGGCACTGCTTAGTTAAGAAAGGTGTTAAGGTGTTAAGGGTGGTGAAATGTATTTCACTTATGGGGATGGCTTGCTGGAGACTGTGTTTAGTGTATATATGTACTCTAAGCAGTAAGGCCTTTTTTAAGTAGCCAGTATTCTTTAAAAAAAAATTGAGGCCTTGAAATGCAGTTGTTGTACATCCCTCAGTGACCACAAATGTGGAAAAAAACTCAAATGGCTTATAAATTACCTCATGTCGGATGGCTAACCAATTCAACAATTTAGATCAAATTTAGTTTCTTTTGAATTTGGAAAGTCAGTTCAAATGGGAAAACCAAAGACTGCTCTTGGATGGAAAATCCAGCTTACTTTGACCTCCCAGGGAATCAAACCATGTACCTCCCGGTTGCCAAGCTTCATCGCTTCAAATGCCACCGCCTTTATCCACTTGCCAGCACTGGTTAACAAGACTACAATTAAGTAGCAAGAATACTTCTTTGCTCTAAGAACTCCTGTCATTAGCAAAAAATCATTTTCATCTGATATGATTCAGCTGTTTATCTTTGGAAGTAGTGTTTCTTCCATCTGTAGAGTACAAGCTTGAAGATATCATCTTTCATTACCTTTCTGTCGGATGAGATTGTCAGTTGCCTGTGTTAAAGCTAGCTACACACTATGTGACTTTGCTCGTTGCAATTCAACGAGACTGTTGTGACCTACAGGTAGTTTCGAAGTGCCATAGCCATTTTGAGTCAGGCAGTAGAGGCACACATACTATGTATAACTGACTAGCCCATGTTGTTGTGGTTACCTCAGGTATCCAACAACCCTGTTATCGTATGGCTTTGTGCGCAATCACTGATAAATAATTGATAATGTACCTTAAAGCCTTTTTACAATCTGTGAACCGTAACATGTTCATTTTTTCTGACTTTGGCTGTCCCGACTTTCTTGAGTTGACTGAATAGAATTCATCAATCCTCAGTTTATAACCATTCTTTCTTCATTCAATGTACCTGTATTTCCACCATCAAGTCAACAGATCTCTAAATTTTTAGTGTTGTTTTTTATTTTACAGACCAAGGTTTGCAGCTGTACATTGCAAAAGATGGCTCTACTGCCCTTGGAAGCAACCATTTAAAAAGCAGGTGAGAATTTGGTGTACATGATTAGAGTTAGTTGGAATCTAGATCCTATATTTATTGAGGTAACATGTGGGCAGAATGCAAGTAGCCTATGGTAGTGACTCCATAGGAGGGGGGAGGGGAAGGAGCATGGGGGAAGTCTCATCCTCCACTTATATCCCCAGTATTTCCCAAAATAAAACAGTACATACTATTGCCACCCCACCAAACAATTCTGTCTGCTCTCTCTTGCCACCCTCTCATTTCAAAACTTGGTTCCACTGTTGATAGTATATATTGGCTGGTTAAGTATAATAGGTTAGTATGTGCTTGCAATTCTGTATATCCTGTAAGATATCAGTTTCCCAAACTGTGTAGGTTGCCAAGAATAATTAGCTCCTCTGTGTGATGGTGATGTCATGTGTGTGTGTGCGTGTGTATGTATGATGCTTGGCCTGTAAACACTCTATCTCAAGAATTGTAAACTCAGTGGATCTCAAATTTTACATGTAGATACCCCTTATTGAGTAGATGATCCCTATTGTTTTTGGTGAAGGTTGAAGGTCATTTGAGGTCACCAGAGGTCAAATGGTAAACACTTAAGAAATTGCTCGTAAACACTCTATCTCAAGTTGTGTAACTTCAAGGAATCTCATACTTAGCATGTGCATGGCCCATGTTGGGAAGATG